>VDFB02170740.1:0-39725 GCA_007258455.2 Sequoia sempervirens | reverse complement strand
AATACTGTGATCTGATCATGATGCTCAGCCGGGTGAATGGCAGCCCATAGGCGTATGCTTTTGAGCCTTGGATGTTCTTCTACATCAGCGTGGTGCTGGAGGGAAAAGAATATGTGGATTGGCCACAGATGATCAGCGACAACATTGATGAACAATTCAGAAACCTGAGGAGAACAAAAACATTTTACATGAGCTCATATGTTATTTATATGCTAGCTCGAATGACAAAGTATAAGGGGCTGACATACCAGGAGCCGATTGATTGTGGTTCTGGTCAATTCAAAATTCATGAAGCCTGCAGGCAGTTACATCTAACAAGTACCTCCCATTTCAAAAGAGTGAACGATGCCTTCACTATGCTTATCACAAGGACTCTTCAATGAAGAACGCAACAAAGGATATCCAAGGAAGCACAAGAGCTGATTGAAGAGTATGGGTTTTGGTTTATCCAATTCCCGAAGTTCACTTATATAAGGCTGCAGGGGTTCCATTCATATACCTACCGACTACCAAGATACCCCATAGATAGAATGGTGATGCTTGAAGTGTCTAGGCCATAGTTGCAAAACTCGCCAAATGCAAAAACTCGCTAAGCCCGAAAAATATGGTATGGAAAAAACTCGGCAAAAGTTCGGAAAAAACTCGGCAAAAAACTCGGCAACTTAAAAAATTGCTTAAACTTCATTAAAATCACATTTTTTTTGCAAAATTCAATGATAAGATGCATCCAATGAGTCAATAAAATGAGAACATAGAAGAAACAAGCTGAGTCTAGTTATATTTGATTGATTTGAAAGAAAATTAGATACAAAATCGCATCCCCATGTGGAATGCTCAATACGCTGATAGTATACTAATAGTTTGAAACAAAATGAAAATAGCAAATTGTTTTTGTAAAACTGAAAGTAAATACAACATTAATATATTTCAACTTTTACAAATTCACATCTTCTTCTTCCCATGTCTAGTATTTCTCAGTGTTCTCACTACGGGAAAGGCTGTAGTTGTAGGCATCTGCTGTGGCTCCTCAACCTCCATCCTGGATGCAGAGGCTACTACCGGTGGCTCTGGCACTGCCAATGACTCCTCCTCAGGATCATCCTCAATGTCATCCAATGAGAATGCAAATCCACCCTCGTCCTCCATTGCTTGTCGCTCAAAGTCATAAATCTCATTGTCAGAAAACAATGGAGGTTGCTCATCTTGCCCTATCCAATCATTGTATGGATCTATCTCATCCAAATCAATTGGATCATCTGATATCTCCTTAACTTGTTTTTTGCGCAGCCGAAGATTATATTGCACATACACAAGGTCATTCAGGCGTTTCTGAGCTAGTTTGTTCCTTTTCTTTGTGTGGATGGCCTCAAACAAGCTCCAATTGCGCTCACAATTGGAAGAGCTACAAGGCTGCGATAAGACATGGAGGGCAAATTGCTGGAGATGTGGGGTATTTCCACCCCAATTTGACCACCAAACATCTACAAAAAACAAATTAAGAGTTAGAAGAGAACCTAGAAACTTAGAAAGGAAAGTCAAAACTCAAAAGTTGAAATTTGAAAACATATTATATCAAATTATCAATATTTGTAACTTGTAAATTTCAAAATTTATACCTGGTGGTTGATTGTGTATTGCTCTCTTTGCTAGCTCTAAAGAGAAGAGTTCACCCCTTTTTTCTCTATAACTTTGGATTTCATTAACAACAAGGTCTCCTGCATCAAGGTTAGGTGACATTCTCTGAATGCACTTCATGAGTCCCTCCATAACCTCTCCAGTAGGATCTGAGTAGGTGCTTGAATGGAAGAAATGAGGGTTCAAGAAGTAGCCTGCTGCATGGATGGGTTGGTGGAGTTGATGGTTCCACCTCCTGTCAATAATCTCCCAAATGGGATCAAATTTGAGGCTGTCCCCTTTATAATAATTTTTTATAGCCTCCTTGGCCCTATCCATGGCCTCATAAAGATAGGGTGATCCCACAATAGTGGTTTACACTTTTGGCCTAACTGACACTGATATTTTTTTTTTAACACAATCGCCACATTCGGGAACCTATAGCGATTAAACCGTGAGGAATTTGAAGATGATGTAAACTAGAGTCTTGTCACATTTTGTCTAGATTCTAAAAATATTTTTTTCAATTTTTTGGAATCAGATTGCACTTCTTTTTCCTTCTCCCACAAAAAATTGGTTTTTTCAAAAAACAGCATTTTTAAAAGTGACGCATCAACGTATAACTGAACTTTTTTTCCATGAAGGATAAAATTCCAATTCTTTCAAATTTAGATTTCTAACTCCGATATCTAGTGCTTCCACTTGGTTAGATAGTTTTTTATTGAATATTTTTTCTTTAATCAAGTTTCAAAGTCAATCAAATGGACAATTCAGACCTAGCTAATCAGATAACGATAACTTTTAATTGCATGTATCAAATTTTGTCTTTTTTGTTGTTGGATCAAGGACTTCAATATCCTGTGCACTCATATTTTTAAATTTTTTATACCCTTCTATTTTCCACTTGTGCAGAACAAAGACTTTTGTTTTCGATGAAAAACCTATATTTAATAAAAGTTAAAAAATAGATAGATAATAAAACCAAAACATACTAAAATTATATTCATTGGATAGCTCATTCTGAAGGATACTTGATTCTAAGTTTGGTTTCTAAATATTCCCGCATTTTCATCCTCAATCGGAGCTTGAAAGTGTAAAATTTTAGGTTTTTTGTGTACAAATTAAAAATTAGGGGAAAAAGGTTCTTAGAACCAAGGGGTTCTAGCGTAACCCCCATAGGTTCTAGCTAACCCTGGTTCTATAGCTAACCAGGTTCATCTCAACCCCCGGTTCATGCAACCCCCTAATATGCACATTTCCTTTATTTTTTCGGCGGGAAATGTGGGCCCAATAGTTAGTGGGTTCGGTCGAACCCCTTTATGGTTCGGTCGAACATCTAGGTTCATGCGAACCCCCAAAACCAATTTTTTTGCCATGGGGTCGTTTTTTCTCAAATTTCCTTCCTCTTCAAAAGTGTAAACCACTTATGTGGCTTCACCCATATCCCATTGGGATTTTATCCCCATCCACCAAGCGGAGCACTCTAACCAAGGGCTCTGAAAGCTACAAATTACAATATAAAAATGCAAAAAGATTAGAGTTTCAAATTTACAATGAAAGACATCAAAAAATTTATTCAATTTGAATTCAAATTCAAAGTTTTGAAATTGAAGTTACCTTCACAATCTCTGCAACCTTTTTTGCAAATTCAGCATCAAACACAATTCTTGACACGTTATCTCCATCCGGCTTCTTTGAATAGGTTGAGTCATCCCATGATTTACTCACAAACATTTGTTTTAAAGCCGTCAAAGAACCAAGAATGCTTTGCAACGTTAAGAAGATCGTTGCAAACCTTGTGACACCTGGCCTCACCAATTCTTTCCCATGGGTGTGCTCCCTCATCAAGCGAAGAACCCAAGGGTGATTGTAGATATATTTAGTGATTCTCCTCGCGTCCTCTACAATTGGTGTGACCCAATCTAGTTTTCCTATGTCCTCCAAAAGAAGGTCAAGGACATGAGCTGCACATGGTGTCCAAAAAATTGAGGGGTGTTTATCTTGGAGAAGTCTTCCTGCTGCCACATATGCTGCTGCATTATCAGTTATGATTTGCACAACATTTGCAATCCCCACCTCCATGCAAACTCCCTCCAACATCTTAGCCAAATTTTCTGCACTTTTTACAATGTGGGAGGCATCAACTGATTTTAAAAACACCACCTCTTCTTTGCATGCAACCAAAAAATTAATGATGGTACGGTTTTTTCCATCCGTCCACCCATCAGAAAGAATAGAGCAGCCATATTTTTGCCATTTTTCTTTTTGCTCCTCTACTGCTGCCCTTGCCCTTTCAGTTGCATTAGTAAGCAACCTACAAGTACAAAGTGAAATTAAGTACACAATTTTAATTTGTAAACAAAAAAATAGCTTAAATTCATCATAAATTAAACTTAAAAAACATAAATTAAATAACATAAACTAACCTCCCACTCAAGTCCGTGCGAGAAGGCGCCTTGTAGCCTTTTCCTGCAACTGTCAATGCGGTGACCAAATTGTGCCAGTAAGGAGAACTCGCCACATTGAAAGCAATATTGTTAAAATACCAAAAATCTGCACAAGCAATGTCTGCTTGCTCATGCACCTCCCTATTCCATCCAGTCGCCTCTAAGGAAGGTTGTGCACCAGTTGTGTTTCTAGGCACAAAAAAACTATCCAACCGTGTCGGTGTAGGTCCTGTAGCTGCCCTTGCCCCTGGTGCTCTACTAGAGGAAGATGAAGGGATGGAGGTTGAGGTGCCAATGGGTTGCCTTGACCTTCGCACACGTGGGCCACGAAGAGAGCCCACTATCTCCTGAATCTCCTGAGTAACATCATAATCATCATCTGACTCAACTGGAACACCTTGAGAAGAGGCAATGGTTGCTTGCATTGCTGCTCTTGCCATCTCTCTTTTCATTTTTTTTTCTTCTGCAGCTGAAAGTATGGCATTCATTTGTCTTTTTATTTCCTCTGTTGTATGAGGACATTCCTTAGCATCACGTTGAGGGATGCCTGCAAGGTGGTACTTGAGGCGATTGATGCCCCCACGATATACTTTTTTACATGGAATGCAATATACTGTGCCAGGTATGGGTCCTAGATAAGCATACTTCCAAGCAGGATCTCTAGCTCCTGGAGGACGTTTACCTACAAAGTCCGCAGGCACGGATGGGGCAGAGCCTGAGGCAGAAGTGGGTTCAGAAGCCATTATCAATTAATTATTAACCTACACAAAGTGAAAGTCATAGCACAACTTGTTAGTTTTTGATAGAAAATTTAAAAACAAACTAAATTAGATTAAATCAAGAGAGATTACTTTAAGTTTAAATTACTAAAAATCTATCACTAGATTCTAAATCTAAACATTTTCATAACAAAAAAATTGGATTTAAAAATAAAAAATAAAAACTAGGGTTTCAAAAAAATGTGAAAAAATGTAAAAAATATGAAAATGACTTCAAACTAGTAAAAAATTAAGCTAATCTAAGATTGTAAGCATGCTATTCAACAAAAAAGAGGATTCAATCATTCAAAACAAAAAAAAAATAACTAGGGTTTAAAGAAAATTTAAAAAAAATGAAAAAATCAGCAAAATATGTTAAAAAATCAGAAAAAATCATTAAAAAATCTTGTTTTGATGAATCTAAATCTTGTTTTGATGAATCTAAATGCATTTAAATCATTTTCACACTACAATCAAATGATTTTTAAACATAGAACCAACAAGAATGAAGAATTTTTTAAAAAAGAAGAAAGAACAAGAAAAATGAGAAACCCTACCTGGAAATCCAATTTGCCTTCTAAATTCGATGTAAATGCCCTTCAAATCTTGTCTTTTGGATGCAAAATCACTGCAAATGAGTGCACAATGCCTTGGAGAGGTTTTTTGCTGAGTGTGAGAAGAGAGTGAATGAAAAAAGATAACTTAAAATTGCTTTTTAGCGGCTGCTTGGGCGTTCTAACTGTCGCGCGGGTTTTTCTGGAAAACTCGCCGTACTTTCTGGAAAAACTCGCCAAAAGTACGGTGAGTTTTTCCAGAAAGTACGGGCGAGTTTTCTGGCGTACAAGTGCCTGAAAAACTCGCCCCCTGGAAAAACTCGCGAGTTTTTCACTACTCGCCGGGTTTTGTGCGAGTCTTGCAACTATGGTCTAGGCAACTCATGGCCTATGACAAAATCATAAGGAAGAGAAAGAAAGGAGGATTGCACTTTCCTATTGTTATGGGAAATTCGCTTGAGGAGTGCCCTTCTTTGTAGGCAGCCTTTGAGGATGAAGACATTATGGAACCTGAAGTTCGAGGTCTTGAGGAGGATAGTCAACGTATGGAAACGGATGAGCCTCAGCCAAATGTTACTGAAGAGGAAGTTCACGGAGTAGAAGCAACAGAGGAGCAACCGCTTATTATCTATAACGCTCAGCAGAATGTCCCAAATTGGCTCACAAGCGCAATAAGGAGAGATCAGGAGGACGACACTGACCCAACAATTGAGATGGAAGAGCTCCTTAATAGGATAGGTGGGTCACCTAAAGGAAGAGAGCCAGGAAGTACTCCAGGATGGAAACAAATGAGGCCGGTTCTCGTACTCTCCATGTCGCAGTTCCAAGGGAAGAGTGTGATCTAGGTGATGTAATGCCTGAGAATTACATGATCACTACAATTGAATTGGGACGCCCTACTAGAACACAAGTTATCGAGGAGGCTGAAAACTCCCTCCAGGCGTTGAAAGATAGGCTGCTTCGAAAAGGAGAGAAATACAAGAGGCTGGAAAGAGAACATAAGGCGTTGGTTGGGTATTGTTGTGACCTTTTCACACATCGCCCCATCACAAATGGGGACCCCCAGTAGTCTGCTAGGTTTTAGGGTTTTGTCTCCTTGCAACGGTTTCATGAGGTCGCCTTGTTCAGAGTTTCAGGTCAATTTTCTGAGAGTCATCTGAGCCAAGTCAATAATCCATGCTTGAATCAGTGCCTAAATGTCACAGAAGTGCTTAGAAGGCTCGAGAAACAAAGATAGCCTGTGCATTCGGCCAATTCTGACACTTCCTATTTTTTAGGGAATCTGCGTATTTGCTTTTTCATTTTTTTTTATTTTTGGCATTTTTGGACCAAACGGGGTTCCCTATATTTTTAGAAATTTCTATTTTTAGAAAGTCAACCCTGGTCAACGAGTCAACTTTCCATCTTTAGATCCAAAAAATCAAAGAGAAAATCGAAAAATCAAGTGAAAAATTTGGAAAAGCAAGCAAAAATCTGAGAAAATCAGTAAAAAGCATGAGAAAAATCAACTTAAAAGCATCAAAATTCTGGAAAAATCATTGAAAACCAATCAGAGCTGAAGAGAAAATCGCCAAAAATGGACCAAAGAACATAGAATTCATGGTGAAAATCTGCTTAAGTCTGGAAAATTCGCCAAGTTCAAGGTGGAGAGGCTGGCCCTTGAAAAGAGGGACGATGAGAGAAATGTCTAGAAGCTTGCAAAGTCCACCAGCCATAAGGAGAGAATGGCATGGACTATGGAAAGTCCGCCCAGCCACAAGGAAAAAGTGTCTAAGGTCATCCAAAGTCTGCCTTGGTTTTGGCAAGACATGTTCGAAGTCCGCCTAACCTTGTTGGAAAATGGCAAGGACCATGCAAAGTCTGCCACACCTTGGCAAGAGGCCTTTGAAGTCCGCCCAAGCCTTGAGGAGCTTGGCAAGAACCTTGCAAAGTCTGCCATACCTTGGCCAAGTGCTTGGAAAGTCCGCCTAAGCATGTGGAAGGGGAAAATTTGAAAATTTTACTAAGTGTTTGGTGCCTAAAAGAAGAAATCCAAAAATTTTCCTAAGTAGAGAGGCCTAAAAAATCGAAATTTTGGCTAAGTGTTATGACATTTTCAAGAAAAAAAATGCTAAATTTGAAAGGCAAGTGCTATGGAAAGTCCACCATGTCTTGATGGAAGGTGGAAAAGACTTAAAGAAGTCCGCCTAGGACAAGGCCAAGAAAAAAATGAAGATCGCCTAGGATGAAAAGAAAGAAGGATTAAAAATTCGCCTAAAGTTTGGATGTCTAGACAAAAATTGATAAATTTGGCCAAGTAACAGAGAAAATGGCACAAGGCAAAGAGGTAGGAAGGTCCGCCTTTTGGCTAAGGCAGATAAAAATTTGTCAAGCATCAAAGAATTTTGCCTAAAGAAGGCATTCAAACAAAGACTTTGCCTAAATTAAATTCGCTTGAGCGAGAAAAAAAATTTGACTTTGGTAGAAGAAAATGTGCCCAGTGCAATTAAAAGTTCGCCATGGCAAGGAAAAATGAGGATCTGGCATAACATTTATCGACGGAATGGCTAAAATTTTGACTTGGCTAGACGAAATTGGGAATAAAATTGGAAAATAAACTTTTAGCCAAAGAAAATGAAGAGAAAATCGAAATAGCCATGGGTCCAAAACGAACGGGTTGGAATAAATTAAAATATTTTAATATTTTAATAATTTATTTCCACTACTCAGAAATTTAAATGACCTTGGACAAAATAAAGTTTGCCAGAGATGTTTCGGAAGAAAATAATTTGCGCCGGCCAAAGATCAAATCCAACAGGCAAAATTAAATTCGCCATGATTTTAAAACTTGAAAAAATCGAATTTAATTGAATATTTAATGTGTTTTTCGAAATTTCGAAGATAAACATCTAGGCAAAAAAAATTCAAATTTTCGAAAATCAGAGAGATTTGCCTGGATAAGCTCGACATAGATTCTTTTTCGAAAAATATTGGAAACTTGCCTGTTTGAACAAAAGAAAACAAATCGAGATGGAGAGAGAAGAAGGCAGCTGCTAAAATAAATCATGTTCTCTAGCATTATAATGAGTTTCAACAACTCATTCTTCACAGACACAGCTGAAGAGAAAATTAATCTCTCTCGAAATTCTAAGGCAGTCAATTATTCAGTAGGCAAGATCGAATTTCCCAAAGGAAGAAGGAATTTTATGCTGAAGGAGAATTTTCTCGAGAAAGGAAAATATTTAATTGTTGAAAATCGAATTCTTCTGTGCAAGAGGGGCGCGCACTTCATCACTTGTTTTTTGAGTAAATTATCAGAGTTTAAATCTGATTTGCAGCCAGGAGCCATTTACTGAGGTTTGAAGTTCAATTGATTAGATTCACCATTCTTCTTTTGTCTTTTTCATCTTAAAAAAAAAAAAGTTCTGGCTAAAATTTCGACTTCATCCATTTACTTTCAGCTTGCTTTTTCGCAGCAGTTCAATTATTTAATAAGCTGAAAGTAAAATATTTGAACATAAGGCGCGAAAGTAAATTATTTTAAAAGGTCTACGTATTAATGTTAATATTTTGATTGCAGGTTGATGACCACGGTGGGCGAATCATCAAAGAAAGCAGCAATGAAGTTCGCCAGCAAAGGTGTCCAGCGAGAGTCTAAAATAAATTCTAAGTGGAAAAATGTTGCGGACACCGACCTGGGACATGTCGAGTTCTAAGAGTTCAAAAAAAGAGTGTATGGACAGAATGGACTTTCGACACCAATAGCCAGGTGGATGGTGAGAAATGGGATTTTTTCAGGCAGCTGGATTCCCGCCTGCAATGGATTGTGTAGAATTGATGGTAGAATGTGCTATCAACTATGATGCTCAGAAGAGGCAGATCATTGCGCCTGATGGCAGAATTTTGGCACACTTGGGCGAGGTGGCAATTCAAGAAACCTTTGGCATTCCAGCACATTCTCATACTGTCTACAAGACCAAGGAAGAAGCTAAGCATTTGTATGACAGTCAGTCAGATTTATGCGCCTCAAATGTTAACAAGGCATGGCTGGACAAGCCTAAACCGTCAATAAAGAAGATGCTTAAGAGACCACGCTGGACGAACTTTAAAGAGGACTATGGGAACATCATTTTGATGCTGAATAGAATAGCTGGCAACCCTCAAGGTACATATTTCAAGAGTTGGATGTACTACTTCATAGATGAAATCACTTTTGGCGTAAAAATCTTCAACTGGTCATAGATGATAAGTAACAATCTTCACGAGCAATTGATCAACTTGGAAGAGACTAAGTCTTTTCACATGAGCTCGTATGTTGTCTACCTATTGGCCAGGTCATACAAATACCCAGGACTAATCTGCAAGGGCAAAATTGGCAACGGAGAAAACGAACTCTGACCTTATGATTGCTACCCACAACTCCAGCTGAGGGAGAAGTCTCATTTCAGAAGGGTGCATGATGCCTTCTTAATGCATATCACCAGGACACTTCAAGGAGGAGTGCATCAAAGGCTGAGTCATGAGGCGAAGAGTTTGATCAGTAAATACGGATCTTGGTTCATCCAGTTTCCAAAATTTACATATGTCAGGATCCAGGGATTTACTGGAAATCCCTATAAGTTGCCCATTTATCCGACAAATCGTATGATTCTGCTCGAAGTCCTGAGGCAGTTAGAAGAATATCAAAACATCCAGAGGCCGACCAAGAAAGCATCTGTTACATTCCCATCTTTCATCGGGAATATGTTAGAGTCCTGTCCGTCAGCGCAGGCAGCTGAGAGCGCTAGATTGGAGATCTAGTGGTACCCATTCACAGCCTACAAGTCCAGGGCCAACTTTGACCCACATCATCATATTCGGACATTAGAGGGGAGAAGGTATAAGCACAGAGTGGAGTTGGAGGATTTCTGGGCAAATGTTGCCGATGAATATGAGGTCAGAAGAAGATTATGGTCCAGGATGCCAGTTGACTTCATGAGGGCAATTGAACTTTGTCGGGTGCCTGATTAGTTGCAGGATGATGGAAACTACATTCAGCCACGCTTCGAGGAAAGCCGACCTCTTCCTCCCGTAAGGTGGTCAGAACCTGAGCATTCGGACTTGGTGACCTTGATGAGACCAATGACCAAGTACTCTCAATGGTGGGTTGACCATCATGTCCAGGAGATGAGACAAAAGAGAATAACGCTCATGTATGATTTACTGAGCAAGAAAGAATCGTATTCCTCCAATGCTAGCGCATCCCATCAGGATTTGGTTGAGATTGGAGAGAAAAGGAAGGAGGTAGTTCCAAGTGTAGAACCTGTTCAGAAAAGGCGAAAGGGAGAGTCATCTCGCTCAGCAGCATCTCGGAACATTGACGAGCTGGTGGCTACCATAGATGAGTCCTTGGTCGAAATGATTGGACCTTCTGAAGCTCAGGAACAGAATAGTGAACCTATTCAGCTGGATGACGAGGATCCCTCATCACCTACGGGCACGGAAATACTAGGTTCAGACAATGAGATGGAAGTCCGAAATAATGACTTCAAAGAGGGAATGATTTCCGCTCTTAGAGAGGTTGTGGATGTTCCAAACGAGGAAGAAGTTCAGGTAGAAGATGGAATCGAGTAGCTGACCATTCCAGATTGGCTGATAGAGAGGATGAAGATTCAGGCACCTGCAGAAGCTCAAGAGGAAGACGATACTGCAGATTTCTTGGCAAGGTTGGAACAGGTTGCAATTAAGAAGCCTGCCAAGAAATTTTCCACCATTCGGCGGGACGAGGCAGGCAGTCGTTCCATACACATTGCAGTACCGACAGTGGACAAGCCACAGGATGAGATCACTCCTCATGAGTACGCCATAACCACCATTGATCTTGGCCCAACTACAAAGGGTCAGGAAGTGGAGGAACTAGATAATTTTGTCTCGACCATCAAAGCGAGATTGGAAAAGGAAGTGGCTAAAAAGAAAGAATATAAAAAGGAGGTTGGACGCTTGAAGGAGTACATACAGCATCTGACCCAGCCACTTGATCAGGGTGATGCGGTAGCTCCTCCTCTCCTTAATCCCTCACAGGAAATAGCCAAGGATGTAGAGCACGGGATGGTCACAGCCAAGGAGGCTCAGGAATGGATGACAAACGAAGGCACTGAGGCAGCCTCGTTCATGGAGAAACTGGCACTTGCCTATGGGAAAACCTCTTCTTTTCTTTCCAGACTTGTTGATATGGCAGAGACATGGGAATGTATTCCAGACATGCAGGAGAGGCTTATTCCAAGCCTTAGGGTCCTGAAGGGCACTCCAAGAGAGGAGTTGGTCGAAAGAGGAGTGATTGCTGCAGGAGCAGCGTATGATTTTCACCATTGGTTTTGGGTAGTGACTATACGGAGAGAAGTCTTGGAGAAGGCAAAAGCGGATGGGCTCAGAGTTGAAGAGCAGGTAAAAGAAATCTGGGAAAAAATTTATATGATAGCTACAAAGGTGTTCGACCGTGAGATTGTCCGGGAAAATGACATGCAGTTGGAGAGGTTGAAACATAGGGTTCAGGAGGTTTTCTTCTCGACTACTGGACCAATTCTGAGACAAGACTTCGCGAAAGTGGCGAGTCTCTTGACCATCCAGAATGATTTTGTGAAGCGTGAGGCGGACTGGGCAAGTACATTCGCCAAGTGTGCTGAGAACTTGGATGGATTAGAATTCCGGATTAGTATGCTGCCGCCTATCACGATGGAGGAGGTTATCGCAGTCGTGTCCAGGTTCGTCGAGTGCAATGCTGACCAAGCAGATAGGGACGCCTCTCCTTGATGATAGCTTCAACTGCCACTTCATTGCCTCTTTACTGATAGTTTACTGATTGATAACTCATGTTATTTTGGGCAACCCTAATTAGGGTTGAGTTGTAATAATCTTGGCCATCGATATTGTTTTAATCTCGGCCCTTCATTTGATTTTTGAAACTTTATTTAAACTGGTGATCTCTCATTTTTCATTTTGTAGTGGAAACAGTATATGAAATTGTTGCATTGAGACTATTTCCGATAATAAAAGCTCTTATGCATGATTTGCTTTGAATAACTTTTATTGTCAAATAGTAAGCAAGGTTGCATATATTCTTCTACCATAGATTAGAGATAGATTAAAGTTAGAATTAGATTAAGTAGAATTTGCTTTAAGTATTGTTTAAGTGAATGAGAGATTGATCGTACTGATTCAATGGTGAAATATTGCTCATACTTTCTTCGAATGGATGATTTGCATTCGATGCATAAAGTTAGCCTGAGCTTATAATCGTGGAAGCTTAACTTTAGTCTCGTTCGAGATTTGAAAATAATTATCACACCCCTTGAAGATTGCACCCACTTTGCGTAAGTTGTCCAGCAGGAGGCGAAACAAAGTGTGGTTTATCCCTTTCACCGGATCCTTACTGTCTCTTAAATTCTTAGGCGTAGAATAGATCCCCTGAACCCTTATCTTTTTGCTATTTTTTTTTTTCTTTTTCTGAGATCCAAATTGAAGTCCTGATTGAAGAGAGCCTTTAATGATAAATCCGCCTAAGTCCCAAACTTGTGAAAATTTCTTTAATGTAAGTCCCCTTGTGTATTACCAGCAAATCACAACGCCCATTGAGCTTATCCACATGTCAAGACCTGACAAAAGAAACCTTGGAATCGCCATATGATCTTCTAGCAATCTTAGTATTACGCTGTGGTTTTGTTGTGACCTTTTCACACATCGCCCCATTCAAGATGGGGACCCCTAATTTTTGCTCCATTCTGGTCTTTTGGCTTTGGTTTTTTCTCTCTCTCTCCGTCTCTTTTCTGTGGTCTGCTTTCCGGGGACGTTCCCGTCTTTGAGCTTAAACGAGTGAAATTTGGCCAAGTTTGAAAATTAGGGTTTCATCTTTCCTGGTCAATCCGAGGTCGAAAAAGTGAATAAATTGAAAATTGAGCTTAACATTGGTGTCAGTATGCTTTCAGCAGGTTCTCAGCCAATTCTCATCAAATTCTAAGTACTTACTATTTTAGTAAGTGTGCAATTATGGACTTTCTGTCAGCATTTTGAAATTCCGACAGTCACACTGCATTCAGAACACATCGGACTGCTCGCGGCAAAATTTGAGCGAAAACCGACAACTTACTATTTTTAGTACCAAATTCGACAAATTTCAGGGCTTAAACGCAGAAGTTTTCTTTGCATGTCCGATATTCCTTCGGTTTTTCGAGACCTTCGCAAATAGTGTAACATGCAAAACGAGACAACTTTCAAAATTCGGTCTTCCGAGGCTATTTTTAGGGTTTGCATGTCAGGGTTTCTTTTGCATGTCGGATGATTCCTGATGGGTTTTTCGAGAGCTTCGCGATGGTATGACATGCAAACGAAGATAATCACTCAGTAAGGAACTTTAAGCTCCCTACCCCTCTAGCAGTTCGTAATCATGAGCTGATCGCAATGCCACAGTAAATGAGAGAAAGAATTTTGATACGATGCAGAGCAAATTAGGTTTCCAGCTTCAGAGCCTGAAAAGAGGCAAAAAGTCAGAATTTTCAAAACCGGTGTAAACCATCGCTGATTAGCATCCTTCGTGCATTTGCCGTAAAATTTGAAGTCAAATCCAGCACTTACTATTTATAGTAAGTCAATTTAGAAACTGGCTAAAAATAGCAAGTCAGGTGCATGCGCTAATGTCAGCAGTCAGGTCACGTGGTGAGGAGCGCCTCATTAAAATTTCAAGTTAATCGGGGCAGTGGAGCTATCAGAAGCAAGCATTTGCTATTTATAGTAAATCACCTTCTTAAATGGGCTAAAAATAGCAGCCGACTAAAAATAGCAAGGTCAACAGTCGACCAGTTATGAGGATTTAGTG
Source organism: Sequoia sempervirens (assembly GCA_007258455.2). Classification (NCBI taxonomy): domain Eukaryota; kingdom Viridiplantae; phylum Streptophyta; class Pinopsida; order Cupressales; family Cupressaceae; genus Sequoia; species Sequoia sempervirens. The sequence goes on along the minus strand of VDFB02170740.1, from coordinate 25,525 downwards.
TTCAAAATTTCAAATCGCTCTCAGATTCAGAGATGCAAAAATCAGAGGACTTACTATTTATAGAAAGAAGTCGCTAGGGCGAAAAAAATTACTAAGTCTGAGAAAATCCACCTGCCACCTCCAAATGCGCCATCCTTGAGGAGTTGCTAAGAATTTTTCTAAGTGTTGATTTTCATCCACCTCCTATGGTGAAATGCGCCCAAGGAAGAGGGAAGTTGATAGCAAGAAAAAAAATTTAAGTATTGATCTCGTCCTCCTCCACTAGTGAAATGCCCATGCAGCAAATGGTCAAAGAGGTCAACAAATTTCATCCTACACCCCTCCAAATGCGCCCAACTCAAAGTGGATGACTTCAAAAAAATTCTAAGTATGAATATCCTCCTAAATGCGTCATCCTTCATGCATGTTCAAATGCACCCATATTCAAAGGAAGTCAAGGGAGTCAAAGATGTTAATCCTGCAGCCTATGCAAAATGCGCCCAAATCAGGGCATGTAAAGACAAAAGGTTAAGGCGTTGAAGAAGATTCCATCTTCTAGCAAGCTGAAATGCGCCTAAAGAAAGAAAGTCAAAAGGTCAACAAACTCGTCCTTCACATATGGCCAAATGCGCCCATCTCAAGGGGGGGGTTCAAAGATTCAAAATATGAGTCAAAGGTGTTGATCCTTCATCAAGTGCAAAATGCGCCCAAATGAGGGCATGTAGAGACAAAAATGGGGAAGCTCAAGGGTCACAAGGTGGCGTTAAATGCGTTTCATCCTTCATGACATCAAATATGCGCCCATGTTTTAAACTTTATCCTCCACATCATGCAAAATGCGCCCATGTTTGAGGGGTCAAAAAGTCAAAGCAAGGACGTTGGAAAAGGTTATTCTCCTCTCTCATGAATATGTGCCATGTAAAGATTAGTCTTGAGGATGAAGTGTGGTAAAAGTGGTGGGTGTTAGAGAATTTTTTTTTTTTTTTTTTTTCAAGACGTGTGAAGTGAAGCATGCTTGGCATCAAATGTGATATGCGCCTAGGGTGGTGAATAAAATACAAGGTGGAGAAAAACAAAATTGCTGAGCGTTGGGAGTGATAAGCCTATAAGGTAAAGTGGTAAGACGTTGAAAGTGTTAAGAGTTGAATTTTTTTTCAAAGGCGTGGTTTTATTCACCTTCAAGTTGAAATGCGCCCAAGTGTGGATGAAGACAAGTGAGGTGCTAGGCGTATTGAATATCCTTCATCAAGTGTGATATGCGCTCAAAGTGTAAAGGCAAGGTGGACAGAGTTGAGTAAAATTTCCTAAGGAAATTTTTTCAAGGTGATCAAAAAATTTTCTAAGGCACAAATATTTCCTCCTCTAGAAAATACGCCTAGACTCTAAGGAGATAAGATTTTCTTGAAGTCCGAGTGAAGTTGCCAGTGATGAGGTCAGAAGGTGCCAACATTGCAGGATGAGTTAAAATTTTCCAAGTCGGAGCAACAAGAAATGTTCATAGGTGTTGAAGATCAAGAGTAAATTTGCTAAAAGTTATTTTTTCTAAGGTTCAAAATTCAAGAAAATTAAATGAACCCATTCGTTGTGCACCCATGAGTTCGATGCGTTCTGAAGAAAATTTTCTTCTGGGTATTGAAGATTCCTGATGAAGAATGGATTTTAATGTCTTCCACAGTTCGTCGAGGCCTTCAGGATGGAGATTTTTGATGGGCACAGGATTGATGCATTTTCCTAAGGGAAAATTTGAAAATTTTCTAAGGCAAGTGTGAAGAAAATGTGTTTTCAAGGTGAAATTCCCAGACGATGAATTTGAAAGAAACTGCCTAGGTGAATTTGCCCAAGCTCTTCATGAAGATAGTTTTCTTGAGCCAGAGATGAATAAAATCAAGGTTATTAGAGCTCCAGCAGGTGAAATGAATTTCTTGAAGATGCAGTTGAAGTTAATATTGTCAAAGATGATACGCCCTTGAGGAAGATGGGTTGAAAATTTGGCTAAGGCATGGAGAATCATGAAGAAGGCAGAAGTTGGCTACTGGAGGCGATGAACGTGAGAATCCTGGTAAGTAAGTTGAATTTATATTATGAAATGTTCTGATACCCTTCTCCTTGCTTGTTTTGTAGGAGGAACGTCGAGATCAAGCGGTGATGACTTAGGGTGATGAAGCAAGTGATTCAAGACGACATTTCAATCTCTAAGGGAGAAAGTTGCAAGAAAATGGCTAAGTGTTGAGGCTTAGTATTTATAACTTAAGTCACAAAGATGAAGACCCTCAAGTGGAAGAAGTCAAAGAACAACACCAAGAAAGAAGATCAAGAATAGTGTGAACGCATCTACAAGCGGAATCTTCTAGAAGGATGGTGGACATTATGGCTCATTTATTACCCCACTCCTCTTGGTGGCAGTTTTTAGGGCAAATCTTGTTTAGGGCTGAGGTGGCACGATCTGGGCCATCCAGCCGATTGTAATCTGAGCCGTCCGTTGGACTTGGCCAACTATAAAAGGGGGAGTCCCCCTCATTTGTACCTCATTAGAGATTAGATTTAGAAGTAGAAGCAGAGCTAGAGGAGTAGAGAGAAGTTGATAGAGTAGAAAGTAAAGTAGTGTAGATTGAAAAGGAAGGAAAGTCTTCCCTTTGGATACTTTGTAAGAAGTTGTCATGTATGCTTTCATAATAAAAGAATTTTCATTGATGGTGAATTCTTCTTTGTTGTGAACAGTTGTTGAGGCTTCTTCGTCCTTCCAATTCACGTAGCATCTTGAAGTAGTTTAAATGTAGAAACCCCTTGTTTCCCCTGTTTCTGAATCTGATTTTTTTTGTGTTTTACTGAAGTTTTTGGTGTTTTGTGATTTTTTTGGGTTTTTGCATAAATAAAGAAGAATGCGATTTTGCTTGAAAATAATAATAAATTCAAATAAAATAATATATCTCTGAAAACTACAGAATCTCTAGCCAATACTGATGCCTGATTATTATTCAATCTTCTGGAATGATTACAATTACGATCCAAGTACATGCAAAGGAAAAAGCAATGATTTTTATTAAAAACCTGATTGGCTGCAATAGTACGGCTGCAATAAATGTCCTTCAGAAGATGGTACGGCTGAGATAAGAATGGCACTTTCTCCCTCTGAAAACAATCTCAAAAGATCTCCAATACCCTAGCGCCCACAAAGAAGCAAACTGGAAGTCTGAAAGGGAGGCGGTTCTCTTGAAGACTTAAGTACGGCTCAAGGACAGAAGTACGGCCTCCAGCAAGTACGGCCAGATACAGCAGCAATAAAAATGTACGGCCTCCTCTGAAATCAATGTCCAAGACTCTGATAATGGTGCGCCTAGATGAATGAGTGTCTTCTAAAAGAATAAACTATCTGAAACTCTGTAAATAAGTAATCTCTGAAGATCAATGATTTCCTCTGGATGAAAAAACCTCTGCTGGCAATAAATCAGGTGTTATTTCACACCCTCTGAACTGCTTCCAATGGAGATGGCTCGTTCCCCAAGGAATTCGAACTTGAAACCCTAAAGCTTCTTGCTCAGATCAAAGTTGATCAATTTCAATTCTCAATAATCACATAATGGCTCCAAACCCAATGCAAATGCACTATATTGCTCAAAAGTGCGATTTCCTCAATAATAGGGTTTTATTAAAATATTCAACTTTTAATTCTTTTAATATTCCCATAGTCTCAGCCAAAATTTAATAATAAAATATAATCAACGAATTGGCCCCTTCCTGATGATGGGTGACCCCTTAGCTTAAATCACTTAAGTTATAATTTAATATTATAACTTTATATTATAATCTTCAAATAATTAATATTTAATTAATACAATTAAATATTAATATTTCTCTCGTTACTCATCCGATGACTGATCCGTCTGAAGTTGACGAACTCTGAAGTGATTCTGAACGCTGCCAAATCCATACTGCTAAAAATAGCAGGGGTCCTGTTGTGACCTTTTTTCACACATCGCCCCATTGCAAATGGGGACCCCCTAATTTTGGCTGTGCTTTTCGGTTGTTTTGGTTTGTCTCTCTTTTCTACTGTCTATCTTTCCGGGATTGTGCCCGCCATTGAGTTTAAACTTGAAATTTTGGCTAAGTCTAGAAATTAGGGTTTTGAGTTTCCTTGCCCATTTGGGGTCAAATGAGGTGAATAAATTGAAAATTGAGACTAACACTGTTGTTAGTATGCTTCCGGCAGGTTTCCACAGAAATTTCATCGAATTCTGACTACTTACTATTTTTAGTAAGTGTGCAATTACAGGCAATCCTTCAGCATTTTTGAGATTCCGACAGTCACACTGCGCCCAGCGCACATCAGGCTACACACAGGTTAAATTCAAAGCTAAAACGGACAACTTGCTATTTTTAGCAGTTCTGCCTTCAGAGGCAATTTTCAGGGCTTAGAGGCAGAGTTTTTTCAACGCATGTCTGGAGATTCTTTGTGGGTTTTTCGAGACCTTCGCAGTGATATGACATACAAAGCGAGACGACGACTTTTAGCATTCGGCCTTCGGAGGCCGATATTAGGGTTTGCATGCAAATTTTCTCTGTGCATGTTGGCATATTCTTTCTGGGTTTTCAAAGAGCTTCGCAACGGTGTAACATGCAAATGGAACCGGTGACTTTTCAGAAACTTACTATTTTTAGCCAATGCTTGCATGTTGGAGATTTTTCTGGGTTTTTCAAGATTTTTCGGGCAGTACGACACGCGAAATCATCCAGTAGCTGGTTGACTACTTTTTCGGACACGTTCTATTTTCAACAGGTATCACTTGGGTAGCTGCTCAGCACTTCAGAACTGCAAACTGATCATCATGCAACTGAAACGAGGTCAAACGGAGCTCATCTGAGCAACATGCACAAAATTAGGGTTTCGAGCTTCAGCGCTAAAAATGAGGAATCAGAGGTCAAAATGCTCAAAACTGAGGTATCCATCATGATCGGCATCTTTCAGAGGGTCTGTTGGCAAAATTTGAAGGCAATCGGAAAACCTGCTATTTTTAGTAAGGTGTTCCAGACGAGGGCTATAAATAGAAAGTTGATCTCGGCGTCAGCACAAACGGGCAAGTTCACCAACGAGCAACGCACTGTCCAAATTTCAAAGCAAACGGAGCAAAGGAAGCCTCAGAAACGAGCACTTACTATAAATAGTAAGTCACTTCAGAAGCAGCTACAATTGGTAGGTCGGCATCAGATCTCGGCAAGTACAGGTCAAACATGTGATGAAGAGTCCGTGGCGCGAATTTCAAAACAAACGGAGTTGCAGAGAATGAGAAATCAGATAGTTGCTATTTTTAGCAGCCCAGGGCAAAGAAATTAGGGTTTCCTAAAATCAAGGGCAGAACAGGACAATCAGGCAAAAATAGCAGCGTTCAGTCACGATCAATACCCTTCAGGCAATCGGCACGCAAAATTTGAAGACATTCTGAGCAATTGCTACTTTTAGTAAGTTGCTAAAAATAGCAGGTGCATGCAGATATCAGGGCCCGACAGCTCAACCACATGCCGAGGTTCAGAACAAAGCAAAATCCAACGTTTTTGGAGCTTGAAACTAGCTTGGAGTGCAAAAATTGACAAACTTTCTAAAAATAGCAAATTAGGGTTAGCGTGATCGAGTCACTCCAAATTTGACAAATGGCATAAAATTCACTGAAATTGATGAATTTTCAGGTCCAGCATCAAATCTTGCTTTAAAAGGCCAAGGACAGATCAAAATTCTTGAAGTGTTTGAAGAATGAAAGCATAACCCTCCATTTGTGCCCTCAAGCTGGCATGAGTCCCGAAAATTTTCTAAGGAGAAATGGAAGCTCCACTAGCAAAATGCGCCCTTGCAAGCATGGAGGAGGTTGAAAATTTCTTAAAGTGTGTGAAATTGGAAGTAGATATGTGAAAATGCGCCCTTGAGGTTCAAGTCTTGAAATTTTGTGAAGGCATTGAAATTGAAAGCTCAGGCTATGATTTGCGCCCTTGCCAAATGGAAGTCAAGTGAAAATTTCTAAGTGCTAACACTTGATGTAGAGGACCTCATTTGCGCCCAAGGTCACGAGGAGAGTATAAAATATTCTAAGTCGTGGGAATTTGATGCTCAAGGAGTCAAATGCGCCCAAGGTAAAGAAGACTCCAAAAAAATTTCTAAGGCAAGAAAATTTAAAGAAAGACCCTCCAAATGCGCCCCTGAAGGGAAGGTGAAGGTGAAAATATTCTAAGTCTTGGCAACTAGAAGTTCCACCTCGTAAATGCGCCCTTGACTAGTGGAGAGAGTTGGAGAATTCACTAAATATTTCAAAAATGAAAGTAGAGACTTTTGAATGCGCCATTGGAGGTAAGGTGTTTGAAGGAATTTTGCGAATGTTCAGAATGGAAGTGAGGACCCTTATATGCGCCCAAGCCAAAAATGAGAGCTTGACTTGTCATTTGCGCCTGAAGGTGAATATGAAAATAGTCTAAGTCATGGAATTAAAAGTCGATACCCTCATATGCGCCCCTCTCTCAAAGGATTTCGGATTTTGTCTAAGTGATAAAGTTGAAAGCTCCCTCTTTAATTTGCGCCTAAAAGAACTTCGAAATTTTCTAAGTGTCAATTTAAAAGTATCACCGTGCATATGCGCCCACTAAGATTGAAAGTTGCTGGTGTTATTGAAATCGTCTAAGCCATTAAGATTAAAAGCACAGGGATGCAAGTGCGCCCCTCTTTGAGGAGGAGCTAGGAAATTCTATTAAGGGTGAGAATTGAAAGTTCTGCCTGCCAGATGCGCCCGTGGGTTTAGAGTCATAAAATTTAAAGCAAGACTATGGATATGCGCCTAGACTTTGGAAAGAGCTGGAAATGTGACTAAGGCGTATAAAATGAAAGTTAGACATAATAAATGCGCCTCCTTTTGAAAGGAGCCACTCTTAAATGCGTCTCAAAGCTAGTGAACGAAATTGAAAGGTGGCCCCATGATTTGCGCCCAAAAATTTGAAAAGCAAAAGGTTTAAAATCGAAAGTTCAACATGGGTTTTTGCGCCCTGAAGCACCACCTGCCATTTGCGCCTAAGGTCAAAAGTGAAAGTTTGAGGTATGATATGCGCCCAGGAAGTTTAGAGAAGATGAGTTTTAAAAATTCGAATTTTCCTAAGTCACAAAAAATAAATTGAAAGCTGGAACTTCACACATGGATATGCGCCTTCAAACTTGGAGTGTTGAAATTGAAACCCCACACCCTCATTTGCGCCTTGAAGGGAAGGAAATGACTTGAAGATATTCTGAGACGTGAAAGATTGAAAGCATGTATAGTGCCAAATGCGCCCAACTTTAAAGGTGAAAGTAAAGTTTTTTATTTCGAAACTGGAAGTGTAAGGTCCTTTTTGCGCCTTGACTCATGGAGTGGCTTGGAATTGTTTCTAAATCCGAAAATTGAAACCTCTGCACATGATTTGCGCCCAGACTAGGAGAAGCTTATATGCGCCTTGAAGGGGGAAGATTAAGACGCGCCTTAAGGAGATGAGATTTGGAAATTTTCTAATAAAGAAACTAAAAGTATAAGCTATCAAATGCGCCTTAACTAGTTGGATGTTGAAAAAACGGCTAAGACATGTAATTTTCAAAGTCAAGCACTTCATATGCGCCTCACCACTGAGGTTGAGTAAGAAAATTTTCTAGGAAAATAAAATTTGAAGTCCACAAGAACAATGGCGCCTTCAAGATCAAGGTTGAGAATATTTTACGTGTTGAAGGTTGGGATGAATGGCAAATTGAAAATTACGCCCAACTCAGAGGAATTGAATAAAACCTTGGGTAAAATTATTTTCCTAAGTTGAGATTTTAAAAAATTAAAATGAACCCGTTCGTTGGTAGACACATGAAGTTCACATTTTCTGAAGGAAAAATTTTCTTGGGTATTGAATTTTTGCAACGAGGAAATGATTTCAAAGCTTTCCACACTCCACTGGAAATTTTGAGATGGGGATTTTGATGGACACCAGGTGAATGGAATTTTCTAGGCAGAAGATTAAAAAGTTTCTAAGTCTGAGAAACAAATGTTCAAGACGGATGCTTGGGTAATTTGTGATGAAATCTGGCCAAGGCACGAGAAATTTGAAGATGAAGTGAAATTTGAGAGAAACGATGAACTCTACTGGGTCTAAAGATCACTCAGACCTAGGCAATCATAATATGGATGTCGGGTAAGTTAGGTGATTTTATATTATAAAGTGTTCTGACGCTCTTCTTTTTTATTGGTTTTGCAGGATGCACGCCGGGGCCAGAGCACGACGAATTGAAGTGATAAAATCATGAAGGAGGATGTTGGGAGAAATGGCTAAGTGTTGGAGTTTCTCCTTGAAGACTCAAACATGCACTCAACTCAGAGGAAAAGATGACAGGAAAATATTCCTAAGTCCAGGTTAAAAGAAAAGATGAAGACCCAAGTGCTGAAAATCTTCATCAAGCAGAAGAATAACATTGTGGTCTTGGAATTTCAAAATGAAAACGTGCATGCCATGCTAAGAGTTGAAGCTGTTTGATCAAGTCCAAAAAGATCAAGATCAGTGTGAGCGCGTCTACAAACGGGAATCTTCTAGAAGGATGGTGGCCATTAATTACTCATTTATTGCCCCACTCTCCATTATGGCGGTTTTTAGGGCAAATCTTTTTTAGGGCTGAGGTGGCATAATCTGGGCCATCTAGCCAATTGTAATCTGAGCCGTCCGTTGGACTTGGCCAGCTATATAAAGGGGGGAGTCCCCCTCATTTGTACATTCATTAGACGGTAGAATTAGCTTAGAGTTAGATAGTAGACATAGAGTAGAGGGACAACTTAGAAATAGCTTAGTACAGATTGATAGTGTATTTTGAAGAAGAGGGAAAGTTTTCCCTTGAAAACTTTGTAAGAAATTGTTGTGAACACTCTCTCAATAAAAGAGTTCTTCATTGATGGTGAATTTCGTCTTTGTTGTGAGTAGCTAGCAAGGTTTCTTCGTCCTTCGGATTCAAATGGTAGCTCAAAGTAGTATAATTTTCATTCCATGCAAGTAGATGTTACTGTGGAATGTGGTGTTTGATCTAAGCAACTTCGTCTATCCATACCACTAGTGTATTTGCTGATGGTGAATGCGCCTTGTGTGGTCAACTGGAATATCATGTACTTAACTTCAATCACAGTTTGAATAATGGTATGCGTCGTTGTGATGGTATCTTTATGTCAAGTGGTGGTTTGAACATCTCTAGTCATCCCCCTTGAAGATTGCATCGACTCCGTGGAAGCTGTCCGATGCGAGGCAAAGCGAAGTCTGGTTAGAAGTTTGCTGAAGTCAAGCTCCATATCCCACGCCTTAGAATAGATTTAGACTCTCTAAACCCTACAACCCATTTCAATTCAGTACTTTCTGGTTAGAATAGGTAACTCGCGCTTCATAGACAAATCTTTCGAGCATTTGAATTCCTTTCTCCGCTGTCGAACAATTCCGTAAGTCCCCTTGAAATACTAGCAAATCACATCAAGCCAAACTGAGCCTATTCGCACTGAAAGAACCTTGGAGTTGAACGCACGAACTTTCGCAATCTTAGCGTGCGGAATACTTTGATCAAGAGAGATAGGGTAGCCGTTGGTGACTTTATTCTGCGTTGGTGCGGTCACGAAAAACACATCAACAGTCCCACACTGACTGCCAGAACTGCTAAAAATAGCAATTTCTGCAAGAAGTCTCTGATCGAGCCCAAACGAAAGCCTGCTGATCAAACTCTGCCAACTGAAGCTGAGCCAAGCTCCAAAGTGACCCTCTATCCAGTCCATTAGCCTACGAGGGTCGTATGATAGGCCAATCCTGTGCTCCGAGAGATGTCACTGAGAAGGGGACATGACATTAAAGTAAAGTAGATTTCATTTCATGCAAGTACCTAGCAATTGTGGAATGTGGTGCTCGATTTGAACAAGACTTCGCTTGTCCATACCACTAGCGGGCTCGCTGATGGTGGGTTCGCCTTGCATGGTCAACTGGAACTTTGTGAAACTTAACTTCGATTATGGTTTATATGTTGGCATGCGTCGTTGTGATGGTGTCTTCATGCTAAATCGTGATTTGAACATCTTAAGTCACTCCTCTGAAGATTGCACCAGTTCCGTGGAAGCTGTCCGAAGTGAGGCAAAACGGAGCTTGGTTGAAGTCTGTGAGAATTGATCGCCATATCCCACGCTTTAGAGTAGACTAGAACATTCTTATCCCTACACTCATTTAATTTCAGTTCATTTCCGGTTAGAATTAGGAAACTTGTGCCCACTTGCCTAATCATCCAAATCATATGAAAGCCCTTAATCCACTGTCTGTTGTTAGCTGTCGAACAATTGTGTAAGTCCCCTCGTGAGAACACAGCAACTCACATCAAACCAACTGAGGGTATTCTAAGTATTCGGAACCTTGGAGTTGAAAGCATGATCTTACTCGCAATCTTAGCATGCTGAATACTTTGTTCAAGAGAGGATAGGGTATCCGTTGGGAAACTTTATTCTGTGTTGGTGCGGTCTCAAAAACCATGTCAACAAGTTTTTCAAGAGAGGATAGAGTGTCTCTGGACATTTTATTCTGTGTGTTCGGTGAATGATAAAACGTACACCAACATAGAATTGGCGCTAGGAGGGCGAAATCACAAGGGATTGTTTGCAAAGTTAAGGCAGTAGGCATGATGCAGAATGGTACTACCACATGAATTTCCTTTTCATGTACCTGTTGAACAACCAGATCAACCATTGACAGATATTATTGATCAATTGTACACACTAGCTTGGAAGACACAGACTGATCGTGCTCAATTTGGACAGACAAGCCGTGTCCTTGCTAGGGAAGAAGAAAAAGGAAAGAGATTTGAGGAAGCAATCAAGAGGGATTTGATAAGGCAGAAAATTGATTGTCTGAAGCAAACCTTCAACGAGATAGAATGATCATTTGCTACAGGCTCATCCTCAAATCCAAGTGTTGATAGTAAGATGAAGAATGGTGCTCCCGACCAACGTTCTTGATCCTAATCAAGATCCTCAGCCCGTGTTACAGCCTAACTTGGGTTTTCACAACGAACAAGAGGATATCATTACCAAACTGTCTAGCCTCGCGTGGCAAGTGAGAAGAAGTGCTCCTGATTGGTTTCGCATGCGTTATATTCTCGAGGAAGAAGAAGAAAGAGCACGACGAATTGAATTCAATATCCAAAGGGACCTCCTTGTTGAAAGATTTGAAGCTCTTCAACGAGAGTAGAACCAACAAGCCAACCGACAAGCGAACCAAGTAGCTCCTGCACCACAAGTTCCTGCACCACCTCGACAAGATTAAAGAGCACACTGGATCAAATTGGCTCTTTCTCAGCAGATAGACTTCGGAGAATTACTAGATCCACTCCAAATTCTTTTAAAGAATTAATAGAGCTATCGCCTTACAGAAATAGGAAGAAAAGGAAATCTGAAGCATCGCAGGAGGGAACATCTAGCACAGTTGGGTCTAGTGAAGAAGCACCAAGTGAGGAAATTCCTTTTGGTCCCTTCCAAACCTCGCCACCGCATACTCCAGTTCTATACCGTCAACCAATTCCAGTGGTTGCACAGCCAATACAACCAGTTCCACCAGTTCAACCTGTCCAAGTGAACCAACCAAACGCTCCAATGGCGTGGCGCCCAGCTAATGCGTCGCCTATGACGTTTGGTGTTTACCATGATTTACCTAAGAATCCGGAACATCAGCTTACCTTTGATTGAGCTAATGAGAATCCTAGAGATTCGGGAAACACTTTTGGGTAGTTTAACTGAAGTAGTTTTCCAAGGAACGTTCCGCAAAATGTGCCAAATAGAGGAGTACCCAATGCTCCAGCAAATACCAATATTGCTGAGTTAGAAAAGACAAATGATATATTGGATGCTCCGCAACAACCTTCTGGTGTTGTAGGAATAACCCAGACATCGTCTGGAAGTTCTAATCAAAAGGACATGTCACCAGAAGAAGTCCTTATGGACGCTGATATTTTTCAAGAAGACGTCCTAGCGAACGAGCAACCGCATACCCTGCCAGAAAAGGACATTGTTCCTAGAACACAGAAAGAGAAGAACCAAGATATCAACAATCAGGACAAGCACCCGGTAGTCTTCTACTAGGGAAGGGACGAGCCTGCCCCATTTCTTTTATCAGTTAGGATATTTGGTAAAATGCTACACAACTGCCTAGTGGATTCCGATGCTTCAAGCAACGTGATGCCGCTCGCTGTATGCCACATGTTGGGACTTGTACCTGCAAGGACCAACAAGAAAGTCACACAGTTAGATAAAACGGAAGTCCTAGTTTGAAAAACTATATTTTTGACTGTGAAGTCGGATATGTTTGGCTGAAATTCTAAAAAGCCTAAAAATGACTTTTGAAGAGGCTAAAAATAGCTTGCCTACGGGCAATTTTTATGAAATTTTCCAAGATATGGGTTTTGTAGAGAAAATGATTCTAAGTCAACCCAAATTATCAGAAACTTGAAAAACTGACTTTTCCTTAGGCATGCAAAAGCTTTTTAGTAATAGAAGTTGTAGGGGCACTAGGGGTACTTTTTTGTGAAAAAATTTGGAACATGGGTTTTGTAGCCACCAATGTGGTGATCAAACCTAGATTCTTCGTTTTCTAAAATTTTGACTTTTTTTGAAAACCCTAAAAAAAGGGGGCAGCGGGGCACTTTTGTCGAAAGAATCTGGGACGTGGGTTTTGTCGCCAATACTGTGTTGATCAAACCTAAATGACCAGAATTGTGAAAAACCGCCGTTTACTTTGACATGCAAGAGAAAACCGAAGACAAGGATAGAAGAGATGTGAGGGGGAGAAGATAGAAATTATATTCTGCCTTTGTCAATCTTCCTAAAAATTGCCTCCTACCCAATCTGATGAAATCTGCCAAGCATGTGCTGAAAAGATGGAATCTGGAAAATTATCCATCTTAGCAATCTGGACTTGGAATTTCAAAGAACATTGAAAAATATCACCTGTACCGCCTTCAGATCTTGCTTGCACAAGAAAATATGTTTTTTCCTTTAGCCTGTGATGAATATGGATGCCCACGTGCTTTAATAAATAAATTTCATGAATTAAGGCGTCACATTCAATTAAATCCTAAGTTTAGTATGAAATAACCTCATTGGTCCCCAATTCAGTTAACTGAATGAAGATAAAACCCTAAAATGGGCGCCACTCAACATGCAAAGAAGAAATACACCACATGCAAGATAAATGGAGTGTTTTGCAGTTCGACTTGGAGGTGAAACTAAAGTTTTATTATTATTTTAAGTTGAGTTCGAAAATCCCTCCATTATAGGGTGGCCAAAACATGCACTTTAGTTTCAATTTTTTTTTGTTAAAGTTTGACTTAAGGTGCCAACTTTCTCAGACTTATAAACTTTTTCAAAATTTCCTATTTTTAGCCTTTGCAAACATCATCGAAGCCTTTGTTTGATCACTGATTTTGAGCAACTGACGAATCCAATAGACTGGCTAACAATCTCATTGAAGAGCAGGATCAAAACTGAAAAGGAACTTCTTGAGGTTACAAACCCTAATTTTGACTTCTGAGCCATGAAAATTTTGGGCGCCCCTAGCTAGCATGGGCGCTTTTTCTCATTAGACTTGGTCAAAATTTCAAGGATTTTCATCATTTTGAACTTGATTTTGACCTCCCTTTAGCTTGCACTCTCTAGCACTTGACAAATCTCTTGAGCTGGCTAACAGGTCCATTGCAGAGTTGGATCAATTCTGAACATGATCTCCTAGAGGGCACTTTCCCTAAAACTTCATCTGGCAAGTCAAAATCTTGGGTGCCCCTGGCTAGCAAGGGTGCTTTTATTTCTAGACTCAGCCATTTTCACAACTTGCCTCGTTCTTCGTTCAATCTTCGACTGTCGGCTACTGACAAGTCTTTTGCTCATGCTGAGATATGCAATGGAAAGCTTGAAGAAACCCGGATAGGATGAGCATTTGAACAAACTCTAGTGATTTCATTTGAGGGCTCTGTTATCACGGAATCTAGCAGTGCTTGTTCCACGGATAACCCCCCTACGAAACTTGTCCGTTTCCTAGGATTCGTGAAGTTCAAGTACGCATAACGAAGTGATTTTCAAGCCACCTCGAAATGCGTTCCTAAGTCTCGAATAGTCAATTCGATCATTCCCCCATGTTCGCCTCGCGGAGACCTTCGAAACGAGATCCTTCGTGAAGTTTTACTGTTCGTACTTAGTGAATTACGAAAAATGCAGTGGCACTGAAAAAGTGCGCTCCTGCCCTGAAGCCACAATTGGCTAAGTACAAAAAGTGCAAGGGCGCTAAAATTTAGCGCCCCTGCATGAAGTGAAATTTCTAAAAAATGCAATAGCGCTAAAAACTTTTCTTCGCCACTTAAACTTTTTTATGGCTTTGGCACGTTTCTTCATGTTTTCGCGTTTTTCGTCAATCGTGCCACTTTTCGTGCCTAAATTTATTGCTCGACTTGAGTTAGGTTTTTAATTTTCCTTTTCACTTAAAAGTATGAATTCGCCATTTTCATTGTTTATATTTTATGTTCTTTTCTCTCCTCCTGCTGGGCGAAGTGCTTCTCAAACTGCAAAAAACGTTCTTTGAAGATTTTCGCCATTTATCCTTCAGCAATCTTTGCGTTTCATTCTGGTAAGTCGTTTTTGCTTTGTCTTTTTTCTTCTTTCATTTGTATTTGTTCAAGGATTAACATATGCGTTTGTTCTTATACGCATTTTTGTTTTTGTTTTCTTTCTCCATTCGCATTTTTGCTTCCACGCGTTGATGTTTACTCTCTCTTTCTTCACGTGTTCCTCTTCATTCGCATATTACCTTCTCATGTTCTATCCATTTTTAATCTTCACCACGTAATGGATGGCGAGCTTTTATTTCTCACGCATTCTCCATCTTGCCTTTCTTTCTAACGTTTTTGTGTTGATAACCCTCTTGTCGCCTTCTTCATTTGCTTTGTTGCGAACATTGAAAAGATCTATCACTTGGAAAGAAAATTTCTTTAGCTTTTGAATGCGTATATAATGATGATGAATTGTAACCCTATCCAAAGGCAAACAAAAATTGTCTTCCAAGCTTCCATGTTACAAACAATTGCATTGCCAAGCACGAGCGCCATTTATACTCACCCTTACATCTGTTTTCCAAAACCATGTTTCAGATGCAGAGGCGCTGAAAAAGTGCGCCCTTGCACTTTGAAATATTTTTCTAACACTGAGATGCAGGAGTGCTATTCTTTTAGCGCCCCTGCATCAAAGTCTGAATTCCCAAAAGATGTAAGGGCGCTGAATTTTAGCGCCCTTACACTTTTCCCAGTTTTTTCTTAAAACACTTCCATTTTTCCCAGTTTTGCTCCAAACCTTGTTTTTTCCACTTCGTGCATCGTTTTCTGTGCATCATCCTCCTTTTCATGCTTGCTCGACATTGTTGCTCGCTTCGCGCTTCCCAATGCTGCTTTTTCTGCTAACGCCTGTTGATTCACCATCCTTGCAGTTTCTCTCCAGATCTCGTCAAGTGATCCCGAAGGTGATGTCCTTTGATCTTGGTTCTTCCAAATAAAAAGTTCATGAGGAGACCAGGAAGAAGTATGAAGACTCCGCGCCCAAGCAAAGAAACATGAAGCAGCCCTATTCTCCAGTGTTGGACATTTCCGGTGCATCCCTTTATGCATCTTGTAAATATTTCTCGACATTTTCGAATGTCTTTTTGTAAATTGTAATTACACCAAGCTCAAAGATGTAATATTTTGAAAACAAATTACACTTTGACTTTGGTCAAAGTTAGGTGAGATCTCCTAAAATCGCTCACCTAACTTTCCTTAATTTCCTCAATCAGTTTCCTAATTTTGCTCATCCCTCTTTCTATATAATGTGAGGGATTTCCATTGTAAATAGATCCTTTAGTGTTTTGCAACGAAGTGCTGCCCTTTTTGAAGCAAATTTGTGAAACTTTGCGTTCATGCTTTGTGAATGAAATTCGATTAATAAAGAAAGCATTGCAAGCCAAACTTTGCGTTGGATTCGATACTGAGTTGATCTTATTTGGTGGTTTGCTTGAGAAATCTGAAGGACTCTGTACTTTGTGTTACATTTATTATTTAGATTGCATTTGTATTTGTTGAATATCTTTTGGCTTGTAATTATTCATACTCTTGATATCGAAGGATCTACAAGACTTTGTGCTTGTAATCGTTCGTGCTCTTTGATACTTTTGTTGGATGATCTACAAGACTTTGTGCTTGATCATTGACAAACAAGACTTTGTGCTTCTAACGTGACAAACGGTACATCTGCATAGATCCAACATTGAAAAAGCTATGGAACGACTTTGTGCCTTCGTGAGCTTTCCCTTTTTACTTTATTTGTTTATTATTAATCACTTCTGGTATCTCTACGCTTCGCTTTGACGAGATAGAGATATTGGTATTACTGCTAGTTGTTAGTTTAAGGTTATCAAGAATTGTGAACTTCCAACGGTGAAGCATTGTAAACATCTTCTCTGAAAAAAGAGAGAAGGATGAATGTAACACACCCCCCCACTCGTAAGTTTACGTTGTACATTTTGTAATTACTTGTTTGTTTTACTATCGCTTCTATTAGCAGTAAGAAGGGCGCCTCCCCTTTCCGAGAGGAGAGATTTACATCTCACATAGCTGTGGCTGAAGTCCAAGTTGTGTAATCTATCGAAAAGCTGATTACATAATTTTCACCCAACAGGCTCAAAATCCTAGGCGCCCCTGGTTAGTAGGGGTGCTTTTGTGCTCTGAAACCACATTTTGACTATGACAAAATCCTTATGTTTGACTCCTGATTCTGACAGTTTGGCAACTTAGATTCATCCACTGATGGACTCGCTACGAAGCCTGATCAAGTCCGAGACAAACATCCTAGGTGTTATTTGATTAATAAGTTACCATAAGTGCCTCAAAATTTTGGGCGCCCCTTGCTAGAATGGGCGCTTTTCTCCACCAGTGTCAGTCAAATTTTGAGTAATTTCATCTCCCTCATTCTCCTCCGTTCATCATTTGATCTTCAAATTCAGGTGCTAGACAAATCTTTTGGACTGGCTGGCAGGGTCATCATGAAGCTGGCAGAAATCCAGAGAAGACCTCTTAGAAGTGACAAGTCCCGAAATGTTGATTTGAGCCTCTGAAATATTGGACACCCTTGGCTAGCAGGGGCGCTTTTATTTCCAGACTTAGAAAAATTTCAAGCATTTTCACCTTGACGAAAATCCTCTCCGTCATGAAGCATTATTTTAAACATATTTTGCTATAGAATCTTCGTTGAAGCGTTTGAGTCTTAGATTTCGACACCTGGTATCTGGCCATTTGTCATTGTTGACCTTGGAGGTCCTAACTTTTCTCTTGAAAAATTGAAGTAGACCCACCAGAGTTAAACTGACTTTTCCCTGATTTTGACTTCAACAATGTGATCGTGAAGTGAAATAAGCCAATCAAAATAATTTTCAGTCAATTCTAGAAAGATGAAATATCCCCCTTAGTTTTTTCCCAATTTTTTCACAACAAATCCAGCACAACCACCAATGATTAGTATTAGCTCCAAAGATAACCAGCTTGAAAGTAACCTTCACCAAGAATGTTCACCAAGATCCTGTTGAAGACGAGGTGATAGCATATGGTGATAGGGATCATTAGCAATAAACTGAATTGAATTACAATGCTGGAAATGAAAGTGTAGGTGGTAAACTGACCATGAAATTCCGCATTGCAACTTATCTAGTGGGGGGAAATTATTACAAAGAGAGTGCAATCATTTGCTAACAGCAGGCATCCGCTTTTCAGCAAGCATCCACTTGAGCAGTGGGGATACTCCACTTATTCAGTGGGTGAAATCAGAAAGATACAAATGAAATATAGAGAGGCTGATTCAGTACTATTGAAACCAACAATTTATAATGGGCTTATTACAATGATTTACGATAAAATCTACTCCACATTCACCACAATGAATATACTATATCTCCGTTACAAATGTGAATAGAAATACCAAGGAAATATAGTATGAAATGGTAATAACCAGGTCTGATATACAAGACCAGCAAACTGAATATTCAAACCAGCAAGTAAATACACTACCAAAAAGCTCAAAACTCCTACCACACTTCACCAATTCAATTGAAACTGAAAACACACCTTCTCAATTGCTAGGCAACCAAGAAACATCAAGTAACAAGGCACAAACAACTCCAAAGATGCCTAGCACAGAAACCAAGGCAGCAAGGGTAGGGTACGGATTTGAAGGAGGTCGACCTTGTCTCTAAAATCAGTCCCTTAATGATGAAATCTGCAAATTAGCACAAAGAGGTGCCTAGGCCATAGGAACAATTGAAACAAACACCCATAATGTTATTCGATATACACAAGGACTTATGAATAGAAATCACTTTCAGCCATAGAAAACCAGCAAACACAAAATTGGAAAATATCACCAAAATCTTCAACAACGATGCTCAATTTGCTTGTCTGTGTGAGAAGCAGCCTCAATTCCAACTAGGTGTTATCTCTCAAACATGAAATTGGATTCTTGCTAGGAGGTATCTATTCCGCGAAGCCATAAGCTTGAAACCAATTCGGCAACAATTCAATATGATAAGCAATGGATGCCAAAAGCTAGAGCAAAGCCTTTTTTAGAAAGAGTTTTCGAGGTGACTTCAAATTCCACTTTTCCCTCCAAAAAGGGACGCTCAAGCCTTTTGCAATATTTTAATTTTAAAATTCACTTATTCCTCCATTATCTTAGGCGTCCAAAGCTCAAGGGGCATAATAACATTTAAAATATTAAAATAACACCTCAATGAGGCATCCACCCTTAAGGGCCACATTAAAACAACATTAAGTCATCAATCACTAGGCCAAGGGGGCCAAATATGAAATATAAAATAATGACTTAAAATAACTTATCCCTCCAAAAATGCACCTCAAAGCCAAAAACCAAATATACTCACTGCCTTGCTAGAAATAGAAGAGAACATTGAACTGCTACCAACCTGAGCACTGCCAAAAATAGAGCTTACTAAAAATAGTAAATTCTAAAAAGTTGCCCAATGTAGTTGCATGTCATATCACTGCGAAGCTCTCTGAAAACCCAAAAATAATCTGCAATCCAAAACTCGAACCTCCAACGTGCAAACCTCCAAAAATGACACTGCCATAAATAGAACTTACTAAAAATAGCATACTGCTAAAAATAGTAAGTTGTTCCAAACTCATTTGAGCACAAATTGGGTAGCCGTTGTGACTTACAAAAAATAGTAAGTGCCGAGAAAGGTTGTCAGATGGAGATGCACGTTACACCATTGTGAAGCTCTCCAAAACCCCAAAAAGCTCCACCAAACATGCATTAGAAACTCTCACATGCAAACCTTCAAAAATGCATCTGAAACCTCCTATAAAATAGGAAATCATAATTTTACCTCCGACAAGCCTACAGGCATCTGGAATAGGCTGATGGGCCACAACACTGGTCACTGTTGAGAAGGGGACATTACAAAAGATACTTTTTTTAGGGTTTTTCCTAAAAATAGGGGCCCAGAAACCCTAATTTTCAAAATTTTCAAAATTTTCCAGTATCTTCTACACAGTAAACCCACAAAAAGCCCATACTTTGTTTGACCTAAAACTAACTTTTGATGACAATTTTACAAGATTTAGACCATTTTAATCAAATTGCCTTAATGAAGCAAATTTTTTGTTTTGGGTACAACATATTCAACAATCAAATTTAATAGAAAACACTTCCTCATGGTTTTTAGACTCATTTGATACATTTTTTAATTAAATTTTGCAAAAAAAGTGTTTTTATAAGAAATTTTACTACTTTTTAAGTTGCCAAGTTTTTGCGGAGTCAAAAATTTTGGGCTTGCCGAGCGCTCTTTGAGTTCAAGTTTGTAAACTATGGTTTCAACACCTACATATTTGGAAGGGTTTTGAGTTTGGTTAAAAGTGATAAATTATGAAAAATGGCATGCACCATGAAGTTCCAAGTGGCTTAGATGCCTTAATTTGGTCTTGATAATTGGGGCTCTTCCCTCAACCCTGCCTTGTATTGCAACAAGGAATGTGCTAGGGGTGTTCCCCTAAATCTGCAAAGGGAAATGCCCCATGACCCCAAATCCTTGCTCTGTTTTCAAAAAGCAAAACAGGTTGCACTGGATGGAATACAGGAAAAGCAGCATTTTTTTCTTCATTTGGCATGAAATTAAAAAAATACCACCTTTTTTTCTCTATTTTATGAAATTTTCAGCATTTCTTAATTTCCTGATTTTTCCTGATTAATTTAAAAAATCTTTATCTTCTGGTTTGTCAACTCAGTCCCAAGAAAGATTTTTGGTTGATATAGTTCTCTGTGTCTTAACTGTATACTGTATATTTTAACTGAATATAAAGATTGCGGGTCCTTGGTTTTGCTTTTAGTTCTTTTTTTGGATTCTACATGAAGATATTTTTTGAATTTTCACATTCAGAAGCACATGCATGTTTGCTATCCAAGAAAAATTTAGAGGCATAGTTAAAAGCTTAAATGTGCAAAGACACCTTTTATCGGGGACAAGCATTCAATTTCTTAACTATTAACGAAATGCATTGGCATTACAGAAATGGCTTTTGTGCTGAATTTCTTGAACTTCAAACAAAATTGTTCTGGTATATCTAATCTTCTAGAATTTACCTAAATTTATGGATATATTTTCATTTGAGTATCTGTACATGGGACATTGCTAATTTGTCTTGTGTGTTATTTTTCTTTTTTAAGGAGTGAGCTTTTGTGCTTGTTATTTTTCAGGTGGTAATTTTAAACTCTGATGTTCAAGTTCCTCAAAATGGACTGCAAGCTCTTGCAAAAGCCTTGCTGCAAAAGTCTCTTGCAACTAAAATTCAGGTTGGAAGCGCTTACTTCTTCAAGTAGATTGGATGCTGTCTACCATTCAGCTTTGGAAGAATCATTTTCTATAGAAGCATTGTTCATCTAAGACTTGTTGGTTTTAACTAGGTGATTGGGAAAGCTAGGGTACCGATAGTCAAATTTATTGAGAAGAAAAGCAATGTGGCATTTGATGTCAGGTTTGCAATTTTCTGAACATGCTTTTAACTATTTGATATTTTTTTCTTAATTTTTGGTATCAAATTTTAATTTGTAAATTTTACTATTATTAATATAGGAACTTCTTCGAATTATCTTTTTTAATAACTCAGAGAGATTTTATTTGGGAATATTGCTCTTGAAAATTTTAAAAAATACAGTAGTGTCCCTATGTGCTGAAGCTTTGATACATTGCTAATAGTTGCCGCTACATTTCAAATACAGAATGAGTTGAAACCTGAACACATGGCTGATAGCTGCCACTACATATTCAGATGCAAAACAAAACCCAAAATGCTATCCTAGATACAAAGGTGTAGAGGCCACACTGTACAAAGCTTTAGAACAAATTACGGATACCACATGAAATACTTATACGTTTGGTGCCAGTCACTTTGGAACTAAGAATGACAAGCCTGAAATGTTATTATAGGATTCTTCATTTGCCCTCGGTAAAAGTGAGCGAGAGAGAGAGGGTATATTTTATTAAATAGTTTTTTGTATGATTTTTGATGATAGCATAAATCTGTATGATGAGATTCGGTTGTGAGATGGTCAATCTACTAGAGCAGTCTTTATTTGATGGAAGTTTTATGCTGACTGTAAAGTTGTGACTGTTAGGAAATTAAGAATGGTCATTCTGAAACATTTTTGTTTGATTCCTCAACTCAAAACAGAAATATTTCTTGAATCTTTAAGTCTCCCCAGATGCAAACTCTTAATGTTTTAACTGAGTCCTTGAAGTTAACTAAAGAGAATTATGCTATTTGGAGTTGATGAATGAAACTGCTATTTATAGTGAAGAGAGTTGAGGAAATTGTTATTGAAACCAAAAAGAGACCTTGAAAGCCTCCAGTACATTGTCCCTGTTATTGTTGATGCAGAGAATGGTATTGCTGCATGGAAACAATTAGCTTCTTTGTATGTCGACTCAAATGAGACTTCCATACTTTATCAAGAGAGATAGGGGGATGTGTGGATGGGGGGATACAATTTGGGAATTACATTTTTTCCCTCCAAAATTTAGGGATGGCAGGGGGATAAAAATTAAAATTATATATAAATTAATATTTGAAAAATTAATTACAAAAATAGTAAAAGAAGTTGCAATTACTAAAAGAAGTTGCAATTTGTCATGTCTGTAAACAATTTGTGTAATGACCCATGCTCCGGATCAATAGATTTACGATTTATTCTTTATTGGATCGACACAGATTGTCATCCAATATTATTAAGATGGACTAAGTTTCCAAATTATAAATGAAACAAATTTTGAATAATGAAGTTAGGTTCAAATATTAATTAGAAAATAGATATAAGAGCTGTTTCTGATTTATACTTTAAAGTCATGCTATCCTTGGATCTCTCTCTCTCTCTCTCTATATATATATATATATATATATCTGCCTATTGATGATAAATTAATAGGCCTTGAATCTGATTGCTTTGATTAATATCCTTATATATATGCAATTTATCTTTAGAACCTTCTCTGAATTATGTCTCTGAAAAATATGCTTCCATGATTAAATATTTGCTGCTCATAAGAGCTATCCAATTCTGGACAATAATTATAAAAGTGAAGTCTGAAAATCTATTCCATGATATCCTTCTCTTCATTTCTCATTACTACTTATACCTTTATGCTTTGCATAGTAGGGATGTGTCTCTTAGAATAGAGACGTCCATCCCAAAAGGCATGTCTTTTAGTTAATAGAGACGTCCATCCTTGATCATGTTGTAACCTTTTCACACATCGCCCCATTGCAAATGGGGACCCCCTGTTTTCGCTTTTTGCCTCGGCGTCGCAACTGCTTATCACTTGTCTTTTTTACAATGAGGTCATCATTTTGAGGGTTCCAAGTCAGTCTTTTTGCAATTCATCTGAGCCAAGTCAAGAATCCATGCTTGAATCAGTGCATAAACGTCATGGAAGTGCTCAGAAGACCCAAGAAACGAGGATCGCCTGTGCTTTCGGCCATTTCTGACACTTCCTATTTTTTAGGGAATCTGCTTTTTTGCTTTTTCGTTTTTTTCATTTTTGGCATTTTTGGACCAAACGGGGTTCCCTATTTTTTAGGGATTTTGCTTTTTCTAGTTTTAGAAAGTCAACCCTGGTCAGCGAATCAACTTTCCATCTTTAGATCCAAAAATCAACCTAAAAATCGAAAAATCATTGAAAAATCAAAGAGAAAATCGAAAAATCAAGTGAAAAATCAGAAAAAGCATGGAAAAATAAGTCAAAAATCTGAGAAAATCAAACTGAAAATCATCAAATTCTGGAAAAATCATTGAAAAATCAGTCAGATCTGAGTAAAAATCACCAAAAAATTGACCAAAGAATATGAAATTTATGGAAAAATTCTGTCTAAGTCTGGAAAATTCGCCATGTTCAAAATGAAGAGGTCGGCCCTTAAAAAGTGGGATGTAGCAAAGAATGGCAAGGACTTGAAGAGGTCGGCCCTTAAAAAGTGGGACGTAGCAAAGAATGGCAAGGACTTGAAGAGGTCGGCCCTTTAAAAGTGGGACGTAGCAAAGAATGGCAAGGACTTGAAGAGGTCGGCCCTTAAAAAGTGGGACGTAGCAAAGAATGGCAAGGACTTGAAGAGGTCGGCCCTTAAAAAGTGGGACGTAGCAAAGAATGGCAAGGACTTGAAGAGGTCGGCCCTTAAAAAGTGGGACTTGGCAAAGAAATTTCAGACCCCGCCTAGCTTTGTCAAGACATGTCCAAAGTCCGCCCAGCCTTGATAAGAAGATGGCAAAGACCTTGGAAAGTCCGCCCTTCACTTGGCCAAACACTTGGGAAGTCCGCCATGGCATAGAAGAGGAAAAAAATAAATTTTTGCTAAGTGTTTGGTGCCTAAAAGGAGAAAATTCGAAAATTTGCCTAAGTATAGAGGCCTAAAAGGAAGGAAAATTGAATTTTGGCTAAGTATTTTGACATTTTCAAGAGGAGAAATGCGAATTTTGGGCTAAGTATGAAAGGCGAGCCTAGTAGAAAATCCGCCATACCTTGATGGAAGATGGCAAAGACTTGAGGAAGTCCGCTTGGGACATGGCAAAGGAAAGGTAAAGTCCACCTAACATAAGAGGAAGAGAGATTAAAAAAAATTCGCCTAAGTATGGATGTCTAGAGGAAAATTGATAAAGTTGGCCAAGTATCCAGAGAAAAATGCATATGGCAGAAAGGCAAGAAAATCCGCCCTTGGTTAGGAGGGTTAAGAATTTGTCAAGTATCATGGAATTTTGCCTAAGGAAGACATCTAAACACAGACTTTGCCTAGAGAAATTCGTCCGAGCAAGAGAAAAATTGATTTTGGCATAAGAAAATGTGCCCAGCACAGTTTAAAATCCGCCATGGCAGGACAAAATAAGGATCTGGCATAACATTTGTCGACGAAATGGCTAGAATTTTAACTTGGCTAGACGAAAATTGGAATAAATTTGGAAAATATTTTTTAGCCAAGGAAAAAAGGAGAAAGATTGAAATAGCCATGGGTCTAGCACGAACGGGTTGGAAATAAATTAAAATATTTTAATATTTTAATAATTTATTTCCAAATACTTAAAAATATGAAATGCCTTGGACAAAATAATGGATGGAAAGGCAAGCTTCAAGTCCGCCCAAGGTGAAGATGTCCAGCATGAAGCAAAGTCTGCCCAAGGATAGATGTCCAAGACAAGTGCAAAGTCCACCTAGAGAAGTGTCCAAAGACAGTCCAAAATCCGCCCTCAATCATGGTGGAAAATATTCTAAGGCATGAAGTGCCTAGAAGGGAGATGAAAAATGGCAAGCTTAGTGGAAAGTCCAACCTATCTCTTGGCAAGAAATCTTCTAAGTCCGCCTTACCTTGGGAAGATAAATGGAAAGAAGTTCTCAAAGTTCACCATTCCAAAAGGAAACATGGAAAGAACATTTTAAAGTCCGCCTAGGCATCAAAGAAGCATGGCCAAACACTCATGAAGTCTAGCCTCCCTCAAGTGTGCAATGTCCAAGACTCAGGGAAGTCCGCCATACACATGGAATGAAGTTTTGAAGTCCGACTTTGCTTGGAGAAGGTATGTCCGAACATCCATAAGATCAGCCAAGTATAATGGCAAACATGATGCAAAGTCCGACCTAGACCAAGAAAAGAAATGTCAAAGTGTTGAGAAAGTTCGCCCCAGTGTAGAAAAGATGGTAAGCACTAGAGAAAGTTTGACTTCTCCCTAGAGATGTTTGTCCAAAGTGGCTTGAAGTCCGACTTGGGCCGAGAGAGAAAACGTCCAAGCTCATGTGAAGTCCGCCCAAGGAGAGGATGAGAAAATTGGCTAAGTGTTGATACCTCGGGGAGAAGTATTCACTAAGTGTTGGATAAAAAAACAGGAAGGATGAAGAGGAGTAAAAAGGAAATGAATAAAATCCTTGTCCAGAGATGGAACTTGTCCTACAT
>VDFB02170739.1:0-10397 GCA_007258455.2 Sequoia sempervirens | reverse complement strand
CAGAAATGTTAAACCTAGAACAAGAACAAAAGTATCACTGAGAAACCATGTAAACTGAAAATCTTCTTGATTACTTTGACATATATTTACATACAGAAGTACATTCTTGAGTAAAGGTATTCAATGTAAAATTCAAATGCAAGTTTATCTTTCAAACCTCTGTATTCCGAAAGAATTGCACTGTTTCTGTATATTACTAATATTCAAAAACATGTATTCAAATTAAGAGTTACACTTTCAGTCAGCTTGAATTTGGAAAGAATAGAAGTATATACTGAAATCAGAAAACACTGTCTCATACAAAAGAATTAATTAAATTTCTCTAGTAGTACACTGATAGTATTATGTCATACATGATCTTCGTTAAAAACAGAGTCTTTTACCAAAACAGAAAGGAATTACTTACAAAAGAGTAAATGAAATCTTTCTACTGAACTTACAATTTTTCTTTCAACGGATGTTATGAAATTCTCATTTGAAGTTCATTTAGAATCAATTGAATGCATGAAACATGTAAGAAAATGCACAACTTTCTGCGTTTGTATTTATTCATACTTTACTTTTGGTAACTTCCGGGACAGGATGCCGAAGGTGGACTTACAGAGACGGTAGTATTACCTTTTCTAAACTACCATTTTCTTGTATTATTTATGCTTGGCCAAGCACTTGTACCATTGAAATAGATGGATTTGTTTTAAAAGCCTAGAAACATATATGTATTTGAGTCTCTGCCACCTCCTGTTGCAAGAAATGTGTTTTTCTCATGTTAGAAATGCATATAGGCACCAGGCATGCATCGAGAGTTCCCTCCTGTTTTACTGTTTCGGGTTGCTAGGCTCCTTTATGCAGGGCCGGGGATTTCTTCGAGTTAGGAAGGAACCCGGGGAAGTCATGGACTTCGTGGTTGGGCGGAAAAGGCGCCTGAATCACACTCTTGGCCCCAGCTCGCAAGCAGACCGATGGTGTCACAGCAGTTGGAGGTTCCAAGTTTCATTTGCTATTGATGTACTTGTGTATTATTCTGGATTGGCTTGTGAAGCCCATTATAAATGTATATGTATTTGACATTCTTTAATGAAACTTTGAAATAGAAGTATGGTTTGAAAGAATCTAATGTAACATTGATTTGAGGAAATTAAAGTTTTATGACTTAGCATAGAAAAGATGTTTCTATTGGAATTGTTGATTTCTTCCGAGTATGGTTGAATATGTATATGAGATAATTCATTGATGTACTTATGCTTTGTATAATCTTGATAAATTGATATTATTATTATACATGAAATGCAATTTAAATTCTCTTTTATTGAGCTCATTTTGGAAGTTTTATGAATAATATTAATTACTGGAAAACTTTTTTTGAAATAGATTGAATGATTGAAAATGTCTTTACTTTTAATTTTCGAGCTGAAATTAACACTCCCATCCATAAATTAACTTCCCCAACTCTTCCACTTCCAGTTGAAATGAAAGAGTTTATAAATTAAAATTAAAACATATTCATCAATAAGAAAATAAAAAAATCAAATAACTTCCAACATCCAATCCCTTTCCTTGCTCACATAATTTAAATAAATCAATAAAAGAACTCAAATAATATCCCAAACATATGGACTTTGGCCCCTCTATTAAGGACCTAGGCCTGCACCACTCAATAAAAGCATTAGTACCTTTTTGGGAATAAAAATCGAGATACAATATATATAATCATGAAAAAATTTCATAGCGTCATTAAATCCACCAGATATAAATTTAAAACCATCTACTATTGCAAAATTAAACATTTATCTAAACTTTTACATATTCAATACCATATCAACTTAAATGAGCATAATGTGATATCCAAAAAGGCATGTTATCAAAAATATATCACATCATCCACAACCAATAAATATCTAGATATACTTATTTAATGTATAAGTCCACAAATTAAAAATAGCAATATCCATGTCTCAACTTCACAACACATAAACCAAAACTCCAAACCAAAAATCTCAAGCATAGTACTAGCCTAGTCCTACATGTTGCTTATAAATATTCATTTTAAGTCATTTCACACATCTTTTTATCATCTTTTCTTATCTTTTTTTCATTCCTCAAGAGCAATTCATAAAGTCAAGTCTTCTACAACAAGTTTCATTAGCAAAGTTGAAGTTTTAGGGCAGCAAACTAGGGTTTTTGTAGGTCTTGAAGCTCACTTCTCTTACCAAGATCCAACATTGTAAAGGGTTGATGATGGATGCCTATGGTGAATCATGAATAAATCTAGGGTGAAGAGGTGCAACTAGCCACTAAATCACACCTAAGGACTTGGTTTTCTATTGATTCCATCTTCCATTTTCACTCTATCTTCAGATTGAGGTTTGCATCTTGTTTTTTTATCATTATCATGTCATTTTATTCCTATTTTTCATGTGTTGTAAGGTTTCTAGGGTTGAGATCTTGCATCATATAAATCATTCTTGCATGTCTTATTCTAAATCAATAGAATAGGGTTTTTGTTATGATTTAGAATTTCCTAATATTTAACACATCTAAGGCTAGGGTTTATGCATTTTTTTCTCCATTTAAGGTTTAATTACCCAACTAGGGGTTTGACTAAGGAAAACCCCCATTAGAAAAACAATTTCGAGTTGTTTTGTAGGAATTTTTTGAGATCCAAAATCCAGTTTCTATTAGAAATTGTTGTACAAGTGTTATGGTGTAGAACAAAACATTGAAATTGTAAAAATATGAAAGTGGATTGATTCGCCATGCATGGCGAATGAGTCCCTCCCGAGGTACATATTTGAGTCATATGTAGATCTAGGTCTCTGACTATCAAAAAATAAGTTGTGTAGAAAAGTCTTGATCTGGGACTGATTCGCCCAAGGTGGCGAATGAGTCCCATTCAGCTCAAGTTCAAGTTTCATCAATTTTCCAAATTGTTTTCCAGTCTTCTCTAGTTTTCTAGGTGCAGTCATTCTAAGAAACAACCTTCTATTTAGTTTAATTTGCATTTTTGTTTATTCTTTAAAGCTTCTCTACAAACATCACTGTGTTTTCAAACATAGCATAGATCTTAGTCTTGCATCCATATTCAGTCATTTAAATCATTTAATTTCATTTAGTTTACTTCATTTATCCTAGACAATATTCCACATTACCTAATTTGAATGAACCCTATAGCATTTTTGTCCTAACTCTCTCCTTTTAGGTGAAAAACCCTAGAAGAGTTAGAGAAGTCGTAAGAGCCAAAAATCGATGGTTCACCAAGAGATACCAACCTTGAGGCACCTATATATTAGATCTCTGACATAGGCTAGAGAGGCATCTTGTGATTGGTATCTATCAACATGTTTTAGATAGATGTATTTATGATATCTATGTTAGTTTATTAAGTTATACATAGATATATATACAATTGGTTGTAATGAATGTTGGACATGTAAATGAGCATCGACTTTACATAAAATGGATTTTTCTATCCTTTCACTCCATTACAACTCCCCCTTGCTGCAATTGCAGTTACACTTGTCGACAAAAACATTATTATCATTTTTTAGTTGCTTAAGTTTTTCCAAGCTTTTCCTATTTTAAATTTGGATAATTGGATTCCATTTACACTTTTTCCAAATCATGTCAATGCCAAATAAATGGAATGATATCATGATAATGTGTTGTAAATATTCCTGATCTTAAACTCCTTCGAAAGCTACTAACCTGCTTTGCAAAAAGAGTAAGACTCTAATGCAAGCATATTCAGTATGCTAATTTCCCTTTGAATCCTTTACCCATGACTTGGAATTTCCTGCCCAATCTCCACCTTAACTCTTCTCTCCCCATATTTTCTTTCCTTCACAAGCTTCAAGCCACATGTTAACAATCATTTCTCAAAATTTTCATATGAGGAAACCTTAATTCCTTAAATGAGTGAGAGCATTGTTTCATGTGCTTGATTGTACATAAAACACCCTACCCTTGTAGCACCCAGACTCTTCTAGGAAGCATCATTAACGACATAGATATCTTGCTAGTACATCATTGCCTTGAGAATTAAACATCTTGGAGTTTTAGTTTCGGCTTTACTCTTAAAAAAAAAGACCATCCTAATCCAATTAACCCTCCATAGCTACTCAACATATAAATAACACACAGGCTCCTCTCTTTCATGGTGACCAAAAATAATTTTTTTGCACACCAAAATACAAGCTCTCTTGGTAGCTACTCTAGGTGATAGATTACTCTATTGAAAATCATCTTATTATATCTATCACAAACATTAAGAACATATTTGGTAGGTCACCAGGCCCGAAATCAAAATTTGAACTCCTCTTCAAGTCTATATGTATAACTATCCCAATTTATTAAAAACTTCTAATCTACTCATAGAGAGAGAGATATTCAACTCAAAGAGAAATCTTCTTTGTAACAACTTTGTGTTTTTTTTTTTAATTTCTCAATAGTGTAGGGTGTGTTGTTTGGCCTAGTTGGTTTATTTCCTTAAGTCCTAATCATCCTTTGTAAAAGCTTTGGCTATAGTGTTTTAGTTGTTTTTTTGTTGAAGGCTTTGGATTCCTTGCTTTCTTGTTGTATCTCTACATTTATGTTCTTTTAGGGATGGAGCCCCTAGAAAAAAGAATTTACTATCACTAGAAAAAGGATAGAAGTTGCCACCAAATAGAAAGTCTTCAAGAGGAAACACTCTGCAAAATTGTCATACAGGTGTCATGTGACAGAAATCTCATATGCATGGAAATGTTGAGATTTGACATATTAAAATTGTACGTATAAAAATATTCTCACCTTTCAACATCGAAAATCATGATTTTTTGGAGATAACAACCAGGCCTACTGAAAGGTCTAGATAATAAATAAAATTCAAGTGTTGTTGCAAGCAGCTAAACAATCATCAAAGTGAAACTGGATCAAATATTCCTCAAGAATATTGCACCAGTAACTTTTATTTTTTTGAGTCACAATGTAGAAAACTTGGTTGCCAATCAGCAACAAGTATGAATTATTAAAAAATATCAAAAAAACACATCTAAGTCATTAAAGAGGCATATTATATGTGTAATCAAATGACTGGCATTTTTAACATAAAAGAGGGGTAAAAAATTATTAAAACAAGAGAAAATTACAGAGCAAAGTCATTACATAGCCTTATCAAGCTCCACCAAATGGTCCAACTATTGAGACAAATTCGGGGGTAATTAACCCTGATCAACCAAATTCTAATCATGAATATGATCAAAAGCCCATTTAGCCAAACAATCAGCAACACTATTCCACTCCCTAGGAATATGAGTGAAAGTAACAAACTCAAGAGAAACACAAAGATTGAGAATTTGTTCAATAATCAAAAGTCGCGCCAACCATTCATCTAACCTCTGCCTATTTAGCATGTTCACCACAACCTGGGAATCAGATTCACATATAATCCTGCGCCACCCCAACTGACTACCACACTCCACAACCAGTAAAATTGCTTGAGCCTCCATAAGATTATTAGTATGAAGGCCCTTATAAATAGAGAAAATAAATTGAACATCCCTAGAACTATCCTGACCAACACCACCAATTCCAGCATGACTAGGGTTTCCACGAGAAGAGCCCTCCGTGTTAATTTTTAGGATGCCTTGAGGAGGAGGAGACGATCTTCCCTCCCTATTCACCTTCATTGGATGCATACAACCCTATGATGAGGTGCTGATCATGATGGGCCAAAAAGTGGCAATATGATGGCATGTGGTTGACGACTCTTTTAACCCAAAATTGATGAAATGAAAGGGTTCTTTTAAATGGATATTATCGTAAATTCCACCAATATAAATTATGTTTTACTTTTGAATTTATGGTTAATTATTATTTATTTTCTATTCCAAATTACTTAATTGGTAACCCGACAGATAGACTAACTTGAAAAACATCTATAAGCCTCAAATCAATACCGCACATTTTTTGAACCCAAACATACAACATTCTATGCTTTGCATACCATAGGATTAAAAGAAAAATTGAATTTCATGTAGTTTTGAACAAGTTAAGGTGGTCGGGGACATTTGATTTTTATATTTTTTAAAAAGTTCTAATGCAAAAAACTATATAATTTAATGGTCACTTTGAAAAAAAAAAAACCAAAAAATATGCATCACATCGACATGAGTCCTACTTCTATCTAAAATCTTATTATTATCATTTTATTTGTGGTTAGGGTGGTCAAATAGACACTTAATTCTTATTTTTTCCCTAAAATTTAAGTACCACTACATTGAAATTTCAAATTTTCACCAAATAGATTTTTTTTTTAAACAAACCTAGTAGTGTAGAAACCACATTCAATTTGCTACAAATTCTATTATTACATATTTTTGAAATAATATATATAACTTATTCAAATTTTTACGTCAAGTTGCCTAACTCTGATTTTTCTAATTTTTTTTGCCACTCTAAGGCACTGCTTTTTCCATGATGATCCCGTACATACCCATGAGCTAACAATACATGTAAGGAGGAAGATGAAGGTGATTGAAACAACCAACACTTAAGGGCCATAATTGAGAACCAATCAGCACTTATTTGGATCAAGCTTCTCCCAAGAAATTTTCCACCATCAAGTGAGGGCCCCATCATCACTATCTTGAAAAAGGCCCACGATCTCCTCCAATCAAAGATTCCAATAATGAAGGGGATGGGCCAATCGCCCAAGCAGCTTGAAGAAAGGAAGTTGAAACAGGGGCCCTACTCCCCCGGTCCACAAACTCAGTCAAAGAGGAAACATGCCTACATGGCATATTCCACACCTGCCACCAAAGATGCCAAATCTCCCAAGCATAGGAACATTGGAAGAAGAGATGAGAAGCACACTCCTCAGCCTTACGACACAACACTGCCAACTCTTGAATTGGGAAGTTTAAATAGGTTAAGGTTTCATTCATTGATGAACTGAACAGTAGCAAATATCCAATCTTATATGCACACTTAAAAAATTTCATTGAAAGTGCTACATACAACTCTTCACAGATAATTGTTTACAGAAGAAAACCTTCAAAGTGACCTATTTAAGTAAACCTTTTTCCCGAAGCTTTGCAAAAGCAAATGATGATTGCCAGCCAAGCTACAAATAACTACATAAATTGTTCTCTTAAGCAAAAAAAATGGGAAAGTCAGCTAGATGTCAATTTTTTTTGTTGATGAGCATTAACATAAGTAATCCCTAAAAATTCAACATGGTAACATTGGATAATTTGAAAATTTGAAGTAAAAAACATGAATTCATTTTCAATCACTCTTAGACTCAAACAAACAAAAAATAATATGCAAAAGGATTTAAAGCTGAAGGATAACCTACAGTAATGTCGGTCTTTCACTTATCACAAACATATAGGTCATGTAATAAGGTAACCGATTTTGAGGATAAAAAAACTCAACAAGTAACGACAGTGGAGTATGAAGTATGCATACAAAGAACTTTGGATAGACCTAAAATGAACAAATACTATAACTCCGACTTACATAACCTAACCAACAGATTCTTTTTATTGGAGCAGTGTATTGTTAGTTTTCTCTTCTTCATTTGAAGGATCTGTTCATTGATGTTAGGAGAGGCTTGAAGGAAGTACTCCAACTGGCCTGATTCATATTAACAGAGATTTGAAGTGGGTAATATGTTGCCTCGTAGTACTGAAATTATAAAAAGAAATGGAATTATTTTGTTGTTTCTCCTGAATCTGATTAATTTCAAGCCATAAATAAACTTTTATTAAAGCTTAAAATAAATGTCGTCTAATATTTATGAAAAATTAGCACCAAAATGGTATATGCCTCTTAGAAATCAATAGTTGGCCTTTTATTTTGGGCGAGGTTTGTTGGTGTAATACCCTGCCCCATTCTAATTATGAAATCCACAAAAGAAATCCGAATAATTCAGAATTTCTAACTGCCTTATATGTTTGGCTATCTATTGAGTACTGAATGTTCTTTCTACCTTATTTTCTTTTGTCTGTTACATTTATTTTTAAACCTATAGTGAGCTTAACAGGTTGTAGATTAGAGACAAGAAATGTGCATCATTTTGGTATCAGAGCTTCCAAAAATGATGGAAGTAGAGAGTTTGTGGGGCAACCTTAGTTATTGAGAAAAATATGAAATATTGGAGAGGTACCTAACCTGGTCGAAGGGCATTCCATGGCCTTATTCTTTGGGTCAAAAGGATGGCTCCTAGCCCTTGTAGGAATTTTGGTTTTCATGGATATTTGAATAAAACTAGCTCTGAACTAGGAGATTCAGAATTTAAAAAATGAGGGCTTCATGAAGCACCACCAAATAGGTTACTGAACAGTGTTAGAAATTGAATATCAGTTGTGTGTAACTGCTCTGTTTCTGAGGGATAGGAAAAACAACTATCATCTACATTAATGATGGTCGCAAGTTTCCACAATCCACATATTGTATTACGTTCCCAAAGACTTCGATTTGATTGTGCGCAATTTTTACATCAACGCTTCCTCGGATCACACTGCGGATCCATCAATGATGAGAATAGGAGAGTGTTGAATGAAACATGATGACTCACTGAGTGTGATCCAAAACGCTGATGTAAAATTGCACCACAATCAAATCCGTGGGTCTTTGGAACAACTATCATCTACATGTTTTTCTTTGATTAGAGAGCCCAAATAAGAGTCATTACTTATGATTCCTTTTTGGGCGGTAAATAGCAATGCATGTTTGTTAAATAAGATTAAAGTTAGAAAATTGGAACGGTGCTGTTATAATATAATTTAGACCATTTGTAACTGCTCTGTATTTTTAAGAATATTTATTCAGTGGTGAATATTCTTTCTGCCTTATCCGCTTAAAGAGAAAAATCCATTCTTTTTAACTCTGGTTCTATCTACTATGGGAATATTTTTTGCACTTCTTACCTCTGCAATTTACAAAATTGAGAAGTTTCCTCCTCCCACCTCATGCATTGACTTCAAGTACAGTGCCGTGTCTATCATAGATTATTTCCTGCAAAATAAATAACTCCTCAGAATTGAAAAAGAGCTAAACTGGTAAATAAAATTCTATAGTAAAAACTATTTTTGAACTACTTTATTAACCATATCAAAATTAGATTATTCCAACCAACCATTTGAAAAACGCTAGCAGAAAATTAATGAAAAGGCAAAAAAGACAACTTTCAGTTTTGGGAACAAACCCTCCGTAATTGATGTTGGTATGCCTCCCACAAAAAAATTCTTTGTTTTGGGGCCCTTGGAAGTTGTGTTGCCTCTTGGAATAGTTCTCTTAATCTCCACCTGTACAAAGCCCCTACACACCAATCCACACACATGTGAATATCATGCCAACTAACTAAAATTGAATATACAGATTATAAATTGCAAAGCATAGTTTGAAAGTTGCTGGCTAATCCCAAATCTTACCGTCCTTCCATCTAGGACATGCTTGTCCTGAATGACCTTCTGTACAACAGAAGGGTTAGCATAAGAAAAATCCAAATCCACGAGGCTGTCTAGTGACACAGTTGTGCATAATAACTGAGTCTGTTAGCTCCCCATACTTGCTAAAATGCTTGGTGAAAGCAGTTGCAGGAGACAGACAATCATATTCAAATCTAACTCATATAATGACTATAAAAAAATATAAGAGATAAATACATAAAGGAACAGACAATATCAAACACAAAACTATAAATGTCACATATAGTACAAATAAAAAATAGTCAGAACTGTTAACTTTTAAAAACATCCTGCAAAGGATCATGATGGGAGGTAAAATGTAAAATACCCATTAAACATTGTTAACCAAAAGGTCCAAAAGTCCATTAAGGGTATCCTGTTGAAGTATTTCCTCCAATAAACTGATGCTAAGTTAAGGTAGTAACATTCCAACGAGTCAAAAAATAAAACCATTGTGAAGCTCACTATTTAATCAATAAAGCTATGGCCACAACCACAAAAGTCCATAAAAATAAGAAAATTTAAACCCTGAGTGAGACTTGTAGAAAACCCCATCAAAACCCTCAAAATCCTAGATACAAAGACAAATTGGATAGCAACTTCATTTTGTGTTTCAACTATACCAAAAGCATTTGTGGAGCTATAAGATTTGAAACTTAAGCAACATGATTTATATATTTATAAGAAAAAAACAATCTTGTTAATAAAAAGAATGAGTGTTTGTGATTATTACTAAAGAGACTTGTTGAGAAGGTGTCAAAAACTTTCAAGCAAATGCAATTGCCTCATTGAAAGCCGAAATCCTTCACCTTTATCAGCATCCTCGCGACCTGCTTGTGGCAAAATGGGAGCTCTAGATAGGACGCGATTTGTTTGACCCAATGCAAAATGGCGAAACATAGAGCATAACGGTTATGATAAGGATTTTCCAAGCCCATTTAGTAGAAA
>VDFB02170736.1:0-11454 GCA_007258455.2 Sequoia sempervirens | reverse complement strand
TATTTTATTTGTTGTGCAAGGTTTATTTGTGAGAATTAATTTATAAATGTTTGATTGGTTATTTAATTAATCTGGATTATTGATGTTGAGGCTTTATAATCGATAAATTAATTAATTAAATTTATGTTATAAAGTGATTTTTATTATTAGATTAAATTTGATTTGAAATAAATAAGCTATTTAAATTTCAAATGCATAATATCTGTAAAATATTTTTGGAAATATTTGTGGTTGTTGTAGAAAAGATATTTGTTTTGTAACTGTAAGTTAGAAGATATTTACTACAGTAGTTGAAAATTGATTCCCAGAGAGAATTATGGGGATTGATGAAAATAGGTTATTTCACGGAAGGAAGAGGTGATTCTAGAGGGGTTGAATTTGCTTTGGGTTGTTAAAATTTTGGAAATAGAAGCTCTCAAAAAATTTGGGGATCTAGTTTTGTTGCATTCTTTTGGTTCTGGATTATTTTTCTATTCTCTAGAAAGTGGTAATTCTGGGAAGAGGCTTTGGCAAAGTTGGAAATTGAAGGGAAAGCTCTGCATCAAACTTCGAATCAACAAATCTTCTGGAACAAGTTCTTTGTTGCATTTTGTAAATTTAATTTGAAAAGGTTATTTAAATTATAATTATTTTACAAATTGGAAAAGTTTCCTATAGAAGAGGATTTCATTACTTGTAGAAGCTTTGTATTTTTGTTTAAATTGAAAGATTGTTGTAAACATTTACAACCTCTTTAGAAAATATTTACAACCTCTGTAGAAAATATATTTTGGATCCTCTGTTAAAATTGAGTTTTAGAAATGGATTTACCCTGAAGGAAATTATAATTAAATTGTAGAACCTTTGTTGAAATTAAATCGAAACTGTAGAAAACTTCTTTCTGTGAAAATTGGAAATATTCTTATGTAGAAAACGTATTTGTGAAAATTAATTTCCCATCTAGAGCAAGTGCTTGGATAAATTTATATATAAATAAATAAATATATACATACATATATATTGAAATATATATATATATATATATATATACATATATATTGAAATATATATGTACATATAAATATATATTATATGTATAAATATTTTATTATATTTGGGGGTACTATAAATTTCCTGTAGAAATTTTATTGGAAATTACTGAGAAATCACCGCATTTTACAAATGTTATTAAAATGCAGAGAAATTTATTTCAGGAGAGACTGGGGCTCTGCTTCTCATAACTCTCAAATAAAGCCTCATATGTTTAAACTACATAGCCTTCTCTTATTTGTCCACCTTATAATAAATATTGATTTTGATTAAAAAAAAATTTAGAATATATATATATATATATATATATATATATATATATATATATATATATTTCATATGTGTACATAGATATATTTAATTTTGTTAGGGGATATAATTGGTGCATGCAAATGCACAATTAGATATTTTAATATGAAATATTTTAAAATAAGAGAAATAGATTTTATTTATGTGTATTTGTGAAATTGGAGTTAAACAGCTAGTTTTAATTTCCCTATGGTTTGTAAGTGGAAGTATATTTAAGTTGGAGTATATCAAGTATGTATTATTGTTTTTATTTAAAAAGGGTATTTATTTAGATGGATATTATTGCTTTAGATGCATGCAAGCATGATAGTTATCCTTTAATGATAGATTGTTTTAATTGTGGAAATTGAGTTAACTATTATGAGTAGTTGTGAAATTGAAAGTTACACATTTAGTTTAATTCGTTGTTGATTTATAAACTGGAATTATGTTTAAATGATGTATTTTAAATATGAGTTATTGATTTATTTGGATTTAGGAAATCCTAACGGTAGTACATTTAATTACTCGAGTTTCTTATTTTAATTACGTATTCTTCTATAATGGTGTATTGGGGGGGATATTTGTTATTATGAAAACGTAAGTCTTCCAGAGATTGTAAATTGTGAAAGGGTTGTTGTGTCTTTTGTTCACCCTTTGAGATTTCCTTGGGCATGTAGTTGGGATTCAGTATTTGACATTCATAGGGATGTGTTACCTCTTGGGTTATGGTGGTTATTTGTTATTAGTTTTAGTGCACTGTCTACCCTTGGGTTGTGGAATAAGTTATTGTGTTGTCAATAGGGGAGTGGCTTTCAATAGGGGCCAACACACAAAGTGGTGCTAGGATAACTCGTATGAGAGTTAGTTTAATCAGTAGAAATTAAATAACCTATATTAGGGGAAATGGTAGCTTAATACATTTAACTTGATAATTTAGCCTCACTCATTGGCTCAAGGGCTTGTGTTAGACTTGAGATGAGTCGTGAAGGCCTGGAATGGAAAGATCATTATCTTGTCTTCTCGAAAGATATTCGATTCTACACTGGTATAAATGTGGGGCCAGAGTTCGTGAGAGGTTACCAGGATAACCCAAGATGGGGGCTAAGACCTAGGAAGATCTCCTAAGGATAACCAATGTAACCTTTGTGATGACACTCCTCCTATGACAATAGTCGATTTGTATTGTACAATGGATGTACTTGATTCAGTGGTTCTGGAAGCAATGTAACCTTATGTTATGTGTTTACTGGTATAGTGTTGTTTTGTATGTTGCCTGTGTCTAGAGGTAGTAGGTTTGTCTTGGTTGCATTTTACTATCTCCTAGCATAGGGGTTGGGCCTATGGGTACCACATGGCTGGGTGGATCGTGCACCTTACACTATTGGGCTTTCTCTGCTTGTTCGTGATGGTGAGATCTTTCAGTTCAGAGAGCTCGTGTGTAGATGTGGATATGTTACTTCTCTTATGTTCATTATATCAGTGGGACACTATGTATTTATACTCATTTGTAATCGAGGAGGATTTGTGTATTTTGTAATTGTAACATTTTGTATGATCTACCTCATCTTGGAGATGAGATTTGTAATGGTATGTTGAATTAATGTAATCTTTGGAAGAATTCATTATTGTACTTTGTATATTATGCAATGGGTTAATGCTTTGATGTATGTTGTTTATCATGAGTTAATTTAATATGCTATGGTTAAATTAATTTTGTAAGTTTTGGGATTCACATGTAGACACGTTGCGTGGCCTAGACGATGTATGTGTTTAGAGTAGATTACTTTACTTGTTATTATTACTTTTTTTAAGAAAAAAAATTAGTTGCACTTTCGTAGTGTTGCATCATCCTCTAGGTTACATGGCGGGGTTTTACAGAAAGTCAATCATACCATTGGGGGATCTCATTTCCTAATGAAATATAAGAAAGATAGGTTCATTGCACCCCATTTTACCCCTTCTATTTTTAGTCAATTATTAGTGAACCCTCATTTTAAGGAACCTATTTTTCTATATTTCAGTAATTACAAGCATTAATGGATGAGTGAGGTTATAGTCTCATGGAAATTATGACAATACTATGTAGAATTATGATTTCTACCCTCAAATATAGTTAAAAATTAGTAATAAGGACTTTACAAGACTAAATGATGTGTTTACTATGCTAATAGTAAGAGAGATAGATGAGAACACTAATCTAAAATAGAAAATCTCATCACTCAATTTGGGAGTTATTTTATCCAATACTCAAGGTTCACCTATATCAAAATAAGAGGATTTCCTCACTATGTAAGTGACCGCCTCATTCTCATCAAGGTATGCAAATAGATGGATTTTTTTAATAAAAACATAAAGAAATAAAAAGAAGGATAACCCTTCTCCATAAACTTGATTTATGATACTTTTCAATCATCCTTAAATCCTTAAAACATCAAGAGATCTTTGAAAAAGGCCATATTACACTTCTACGAGATAGGATTCCCCTTCAATAGCAATAACTATGTTAGATATCACTTGCGTCTTAGACTAGGAAAAACTAATTTACCCCATTTGGAAATTTATTGGGAAGATTGTAAGAATTATTTTGAATTTATAAGATAAGATTGAATAAGGTTAATGGTTGAACTAATCAAATCCTTTAATCTAGGATGGGATTGAGAATATTTTTTAATCTAGGATGGGATTGGGAATATTTTGAATGCAATATCTTAGATATATTAGATCAGGTCTATACTTCTACTATCCAAATGCAATCATGTGTACCCTTGTGTGAACCAAATTAGCATTATGCATATTCATCCGCTCAATAAATAAATCAAATGCATCACATCCATTCACCTAGTAAATCAGGTTCTTATCATCAAAAGCTCAATCATAGTTTAATTAAATAAATCAAGCTTTATTTAATTAAAATCTCAAACATGCATCTTCCATCCTTTTCTGATTTAAATAAAACAAATATTTAAGTCTTAAAAGTCAAAATCATCTAATCAGCATTAAATCAGCATAATCATCATCTATTTAATCTAACCCTGATTAAATACTCACCCACTTGCATTCTCTAGATTTGGCCACTTGCACATGAAATTGCATTTAATTGATTTATCAAAATCTTTATTTTCAACTTGGCATAAAGGGAGAATATTCTCCAAGTTTGAATCTCCCCCCAAGTGGACATGTACACCCAACAGAGCATTTATGAGGCCTTACATGTCTCTTACATGTCCCCTTCCAAAGTCAAACTCAACATTTATTGGAAAATTTGAATTCAAATTTTCCCTCTCATGGGCACTCTTCCCAAATCTTGCACATACATCAACCAATCACATGATGACAAGTGTCCTCCTATCATTGGCAGAATCTTTAGTCCCACATTGGTCCCTCTTCAACACTCAGCATTTGAAAATCTTTAAATAAAGCTTCAACATTGAGCAAATCCTTCACAATCCTCCACAATTTATGCAAGGTTACTCTCTTGTTGAGATTTAATTTTTCATCATCATCCATTTGCATTACATCATCTGAGCTTATCAATCAAGGATTGGGAAAGGGTCACTAGCACATGTGACACCAATCCAATATGAGATAGAGTTGGATTCTTGCTTCTTTGTGCTTTCACTTAGTTTAGTTGATATTTTGTTGTTTGGATTGCATTATGAAGCATGATTCAATATTTCATATGGATTCTATATCTGATTTGCTTGATTTAACAATACTCATGCTTGTTTGTTTTGAGAAAAATGCAGATTTAGGGTCTACAAAATGGCGCTAGGGATGCATGTTGCATGGTGGAAATTAGAGAAATGCTTATCCCTTTAATGAAATTAAAATTATGAATCTTTCATATGATTTGTTTCTTTGGACTACATGACCTGTAACTTTTATGAACGGTAACTTTCTGCTTGCTTGAAAATTTACTTCCTGTGTAATAATACATTGATATACACTCCAAATACTGGCATAGTAGTGTATGGTTTCATTAATACCTGTGGTTTGCAGATAATCAGGAATGTTGTGAAAACAACAGATATTAATCCTTCTGTATCTCAAAGATCGAGAAGGAACAACACAGTTTGGAAATTAATTGAGAAACAAAAGATTGATTCTGCAAATCAACATAGGATTTTCAAGATAGAAACTCGATTTGATCTTCTGACAGTATCTAAATCTTTTATTCACTGTAATGTATTGCTATCTTCCTGCGTTTATCCTTTAGGTAACTGCATTTCAGTATCTTTCTGTCTGTTACCAAACATCACTTCCCGCGCATTAATGAATATTACTTGACAAATTCGTTTTGGATTTCTTTCTTAGGCCAATGGATGAAGTTCTCTCGGGCAGCTGATGTATAAGATGCATCATTAATATAAGATACTTGGAAGCGGCCATTGTCCCAGAGGACTCATGATCTATGGATAAATTATGATAGAAATCGGGTTCACACGTTTCCTATGAGCTTGTTCAACAAAATGACTTGTTGTCTACGAGATAGAGCATTTCACATCAAATTTATTACATACATCTGGGTAAAATCAATTCCTGTGGATCCTTGTCTGCTCCGTCAGCCAGGTAGTTAATTTTATAGCTACCAGTGCTCTTGCGTGAGCAGCGCATAAATGAGTCTTCCGCTACTCTTGTCCTTCGGTATAAATTTGTCCATTTGCTCTTGTCTTGTGGCTTATCCCTTTTTCTTACAACAGCCACGCGAATCTTCACTAACGAGTGTATAAAAGCCTTCTGCTATCATACGCGCTACTGGTGGACATGTATTTGGCGATGGGAATCATGAGAATGACCAGGCGCGTATAATTTGCAACTACCTTTGGGCTGTCCCTTCTGAATGGTAGGAAAATATCAAACAACAAGTTATATTCCAAATGCTACTGATCTGTCTTCCAACGTGGCTTGGTAAATACGCCTCTTCCCACCAAACTTCCATCATACGTTCCAACTTAGGGAAGGTTATCTTTATTGTTTGTTTTTAGACCAGGACTTGACTGGTCATTGGATTAAATAGATCAGATCGGTGGAACCAGTCAAGCATCTAGTCTTATCATTCAGAAAGGCAGGTAAGTACGTATGAAATGCAAGTAAGTACGCATGTGGTAGTAATATGCTACGCCTTCACATTGAATGCTAATTCGAAGGAATGATAGATTCATGATTTTTGTATCATTTTGGTGGAACCTAACATCCCACATGGCGTATTAGATTAATAATAAGGAAAAGTTCAATACAAGCTTGTAATATAAAGTTAAAACCGCTGTTATTTATTTTGCTGCTAGCTCTCATGATGTTATATAGCTCATAGATGTTTTTATGTTTTTAGCAAAACAAATTCCTTGTGGGGTTTGGAATTTTGGAAAAGTCTTGAACATAGAAGGATCTAAAATTACCAATAAAGGGAATAGTCTTGTGGTTTGTTTTTCTTTTCTTTTCGGTCAAAGTGTGCTTAAAAATTGGTGGAAACTTAGGCTCCCATAATTGCTTTGTTCATTAGTCAAAATAATTAGTTTTTTTTGTTTTTGTTTATTTGAAGTTAAGACTTCAAACGATAAATTGATTCTTGTATACTCTTATAGGTACAAGGAAAGCAAAAAGTGAAAGGTACAAAAGCAAACGAAGGTGAAAAGGTACAAACGAACAACGAAGGTACAAGTGAAGGCGAAAAGGTGCAAAGCGGAAAAGAGAAGGTTATCAAATGAAAACCAAGGAGGGGAAATTCTTTTTTT
The DNA here is from genome assembly GCA_007258455.2 of Sequoia sempervirens. Lineage (NCBI taxonomy): Eukaryota > Viridiplantae > Streptophyta > Pinopsida > Cupressales > Cupressaceae > Sequoia > Sequoia sempervirens. The sequence continues at coordinate 4,402 of VDFB02170736.1, read as the reverse complement.
TGAAAACACAATGTGTTTTTAAACACTTTAGTGTTTGATCAACACTACTTCACGAAATTGTTTTCCTTTTCGTTTTAGAACACTAGTTTTCATTTGGGGCTAAAACGAACAAATTGTTTTTCATTGCAAAGGACTTAAAACGAATCTTAGGACAAACTTACTAGATTTCGTTTTGGGTTAAAAATTGGACAAACAATCTTCATATTTCATTTGGTGCTTAAAACGAATTCACAATTGCTTTGAAGGGTATAAAACGAACAAGTGTTGTGAGATTTTTTCTTTTGATCGTATACTCTCACTTAAGCCGTGCGATCTAGGGTGCGAGAGCACTCAAAAATACATTTTATTGCTTTGAAACACTTCCTGAATTTAGATTTAAAAATTGAACATCTTGTCGCGAGGTGTGAGTGAGACATTTTTTATTACATTCCACCTGCTCTTTATTGCCATCAAAGATGCGGTCGAGGGTCTGAGGATTGTGTTTTGCTCCTTTGTTTATCTTGGGGGCCTGCCTTGGGAAAAATTACTCACCCTGGCGACGTCAATAGGTAACATACTCTAAAGCCAAGGTATTTCGGTAGGGATATAGAAATGAGGAGTTTAGTTCAAAAGCGCCATAATCTTGTGGTTAGTCCGATGAGGATGGATCGAAGGACTCTTTCCATTGTAAGGTCAATCTCCATGAACGAAAAGTCCGAACTAGAACCTTTGTTTTGTAGTGGCCTATTTATCCATTGAGCGAGTTTATCAAGGTGGTGCATTGGAACTTAGATTCCAAGAAGTTACTTGCCATGTCCGATCTTGGTTGAAATATAGAGGTTAGGATTTCATCATACCTCTATATTTTGCCTTGGTTGCATGTAAAATCATCTCTTCTATGAAGGGCATGAGGCAAGCCCACTAAGAAAAACATACCCATTAGCATAGGATGTTACATTGCTTGTTTGAAAACACAGTGTGTATTCGAAAACATTTTGCAAACAAACATTCAACATGGTTCTCAAAATTTCAAACCCTCTTTAAGACAAATATCATTGACTCAATCCATATGTTACTGCTTTCCCTGCGGATTCACATTCGTAGAGGTTCCTAAGCATTGGATTATATCTCAATTTGTCTTCTTGAGTAAACAATAGGAAAACCCTTGCCTTAAGTTCATTGAATTTCCACATAAAATATCTTGTGGGGTTTAAAGAAATTAAGACATTGGTACATCTTAGTTTGAAACTTTAATCAAAGAGAGTGTTTTTGGTAAAATAAATCCATTAAGCAAAGACTAAGCAAAATGAACTTTCATGTGTGTTGAAGACTCCAAATCCCAAAAGCAAAAATCATTGATTGGAAATCCAAAATGTTCAAATCATTCCTTGGTTAACAAAGGTCTTTAGGAAGCATATGCATGCTCTTCAATACCTAGGTCTTGGAAAATACAAAGTGGTCTTTTTTAGGTTCATCTAGGGATCAAAACAAAATCAAACCTCTTTCATCCATCTTTCAAAACATCCAAACATTCATCTCACAAGTCATCTTTTGAAAAACCTTGAAATCATCCTTGAAATGCTAGGCTTTATGACAAAATCAAGCAATCATTCAAACTCATTGAGATCAAGTCCTTGAAAACATTTATCAAAACACCTTTGGCTAGGAGTGTGTGAATGTATCTTTTTGCATATCTTTAGTCAAAGTCATCCAAATCATCTTGTCTAGCTTAGTGTATGTAGATGAATCCTTCTCATATACTTAGTGAAACAATCATTTTGTTTGGGTAGGTGTGGGTAGATGCATCCTTCTCCTCACACATATCCAAATCATCATCCTTTGAACACAACTATCCTTTAGATCATTATCAAACATCTTAGGGTTCCTTTTGTTCAAAATCCCAAATCAAGATCAAGGACAAAGTCTCAAAATCCAAAAAATCAAACCAATCAAAAATCCAAAGCCTAGTATTTCATTCAAGATCTATCAAAAGTCAAAACATCCATAACATCCATCTTTGAACATCACCATCATATCATCATCACGTTTGATCCTAAAAGGCATCCTAAAAACTTTCACTTTGGGACATAAAATAGAGATTAAATCCAAGGAATCAAGAGATTCATCTCCCATATTCTCGAAGATTGATCCTTGTTTTATGGTTCAAACGAGATCTCAATACAAGAAGAGTATGGAAGCCCACAAAGAAACTCCCGCTTCAAGTGACCTTAGCCAAACAAACGCAGAAATGAATCTTGCAGAATCAAGCAATCCATTGGTCCCCTCATCATCACAAAACCCACAAGAAGAAAATCAAGGGGAAGACCTCACCTTTGGAATGTCTCGCGAAGAAATAGCTGAAATGCTCCAAAATCCGGATAACCATAGAATCATCAACGTCATGATGAGACTCAACCCTTCGTTGTACATGCTTGAACTAGCAAAGCAAGGGGCCAAGTTGCCTTCGGATTTTGATGTGAGAACCATAGTAGAGACATCTTTTCCGCCAATCTCATCCACCATCCCCATTTCATCCACACCCCCATCCCAAAACGCCACACAAAACATTCCAAAAATCATGACATCGATTGCTCCAACTCAACCAAATGTCAACAAGGGAAACACATTTCTCAATGAACTTCAATCACATCCCCTTGTGAATAACCAAAACTTGGACGCAAACACCACAGTGGAACAAAACACCCTCCAAAATTCATTACACCAAAATGTTCCTCTCACTTTACATTATGACCTATCATCGACATCATTTCATGGAGCACCACAAACACCTCTTCCCACGAATTCACAAAAAGAGGGAGACATATTCGGACTAGGGGGCATTTTTAACACCACAACACTCTCGCAAGGATTCACCCCCCTCACATTTCCACCTATCCCACCACTACCATTATCATCCACATCACTCCTTGGCTTGGGATTGCCTCTCCTACCAAGCATCAATCAAACCGCTATCCCAACCTTGAATCAAAACATTTTTCCAAACGCTCAAAACTTATTGCTGACATCACAACAACAAATGACAAACACGCAAGCAATGGCAACATCATCAAACACCCCCACAACATTGCAAAACATGGTCTCTCAAGGGCCAATCACATCAACGATGCCACTTACCACATCAACAACACCATCCACCAATCACGCAATCAACATGACAACACCATCCACCAACCAAATAATCAACACAACATCATCATTCACCACCACCACAAACGCCATTCCAAATCCACCACCACCACCACCACCACCAACATTCACCACATCAAATAAATTCGACGCAACATTGCAAGCTAATTTCCAAAGAGGCTATCAACAAGTGCAAAAACAAAAAGCCGTGCAACAAGCCGCTCAAGCTGCGCAAGCTGCCAAAACCATACAAGCTGCATTACAAGCACAACAAGCACAACAAGCCAAAGCTTTATTACAACAACAACAACAACAAGCCGCCCAAGCCGCACAAGCATTGCAGGCACAAAGAGTCGCTCAAGCACAACTTTTATTACAACAAAAAACCGCACAAGCGCAAGCACAACAAGCACAAGCTCAAGCGCAAGCACAACAAGCACAAGCACAAGCACAACTTCTTGCACAAACAGCGCAATGGCAAGCATACCAACAAGCATTAAAACAATATCAAGAACAACAAGAAGCAGCAGAATTGGCAGCCCAACAACAAGCGTTATGGGAACAAGAACAAGCAGAACAACAAGCGTTGTTAGAACAGCAACAAGTGCAACAACAAGCAGAACAACAAGCGTTGTTAGAACAAGTGCAACAACAAGCAAAAACTCCTAGCGCAACAACAACAAGAGCAACAACAAGCATTATTCATCCAGAAGCAAGTAGAAGCCTACTTCGCCCGCCACAACATACCGATACCATTGAACAATGCACAAACCAACCCATCCATCCAAACCAACCCATCCATCCAAACCACGATTGCAACACCCCAAAACACATTCATCCCACCCCCTGATCCTCAGAATGATATGACGACACAATTCAAGTTGCTCTCGTTGCTCTCGCAACAAGTACTCGATCTTCAATCCGAGGCCGAACAACCAAGCATAAAGCAACTTGTGTCCCTATCCATTTGATAGGAGCCTAGACATATTCCCTAGGGATTTGAGATCCCTAAATTTGACAAATATGAGGGGATGGAAAACCACGAATCCTGTCGAGGGAATTCCAGGTTCATTATATGGAGGTTGCATATGATGATACTTATCTGATGCGGCTATTCCTTAGGAGCTTAGCAGGCAATGCTATAGAATGGTTCTCTCGCTTACCTTCAGGCATTAGGACATTTGAAGAAATTAAAGACGCATTCATTAGAAACTACGCATGTAACATTACAATGGATGTTAGTCTCGAAGAACTCTACGCTCTGAAACAAGGAAAG
>VDFB02170735.1:0-31072 GCA_007258455.2 Sequoia sempervirens | reverse complement strand
TCTCCCTAAGTTGCATTTATGGGGGGTGTTCGTGTAATTAATTATTAATTACACTTTGCATAAGTTTACTTAGGTAATTATTTAATTCCTAAGTTATAGGTTGTATCCTTATCTTATTGAGCTATCTTGTTGCTCAAAATAAGATTAGGTTAACGCATACTTTTTTTTATAAAGCAAATCATCTCATGTAATTATGAATTCTTGAATAATAATATTTTGCACTTCAGATTCTTAAGGGATTCAGCAGACCGAAGGCTCAAACTCAATCAAATTGACAACTTTCCTTCAAGAGGAATCTAACAAGATTAAAATAGTCTTTTAAATCAATTCAAACAATCTTGCAAGTTAGACAACAATCAGAAGCACCATTTCTCAATTTCACCCATGAATCCTAGTAGTAGTGCAAACTCAATTTTTGGCCTTTTACTCAAATACTCTCCAAGACACCTGACAAAAATATGATGGTTTCAAACACCCATTTTAGAGTTGTAACACATATCCCAAAGTTAGAAATAAGTCTTTTGGACCAACCTCCTAAAATCACCCCTTCTACGCTGACCTATTTAGGCTGATTAGGCCTAAATTACAAAGCAACATATCTTTAAACTTCTCACAGGCCCTTGAAACCTTGGGGTAGCATTTCCTATGCCCTCAAACCTTTGAAACCACAATTTTTTCCCAGGGTTAACCCTTCCAACATAGCAAACCACAAAACCCTCAATTTCATGCCAAACTAAGAGGGTTTATTCAAAATCCCACTTGCACAACCTCCCAGACCATGCCACCAACTCAAACATGTGTATTCTAACCCCTATGTGCTCAAAAGTTGAAAAAAACTCCACACTCTCATTGATTTTCACAAACCCTAGGCTGAGGGCTCCATTTTCATGTGTTTTCTTTAACAAAAATCAATAGGACAGCAGGCTTATCTCCTTTGTTCCTTCCCCACAACTCTAATCATGTAACCTACAACTTAATCAGACTCCCTAGGGCCCATTACACTAGTTACAACATATACAGTCGGTGTAAGGGCCCTTTAAGACATGTTTTTATCACAAAACCCTCAACAGGGTGCTCTCGGCCTGTCACAGGAAAACAATGATTTCTTCAACAAATCTTTATTAAATTCTTTCAAACTTGATGCAAAATAAGGCTAACACAGTCCTCCATGAGAAATGAAAGATTAAATAGCAAATGTCAGTCTGTATGGCTCCTACAGGTCTACAAAATGTGAAAGAAACACAAAAAATGAAGAAAAATCAGAATTTTCTTATTGCCAATACCTTAAACTTCAAGCCAACATTACAAATAGTGTCCTCATGCCTTTTTAAAGGCTTCTCCTCTTCAACCAATGACTAACTACCCTCCCAACTGAAATTTAAACCACTTATGACCGTTGAAGATCACAATTTCATCTTTTACCCAATTTAATAACATCATTACATGCTTTGCAATGTTTGCTCTTTTTGACCCTTTTAATCACCTAACCTATTACAATGGGTCTAATGAGACCTTATTCACCTAAAAACCATGTCTTATTCAAGAAAACAATGTACTACCACCCTTGACACCACCTTGACAACTTTGACACTCCTTTCCATTTGATTTACAATCATTACAAAATGAATACATAAGCCCCTCAAAGTTGACCAAGTACCATAGAATGGTCACTTAGGAACTTATTTGAACTCATGGACTCAACACAAATACCCTAACACACACACTGCCTATCAAACTCTTCATGGAAAACAGAGAGAAGGTCGGTGCTCCTACACCAAGCCCAAACATCCAAATGACCTACTATGCCTTTGTAGACCTTCTATCACATCAAACTCCATCTAATAACACTGAAAGAACCAGGTTCTAACCTTCTTCCAAACTATTGCTTTAATCTTCTACTTCAAGCTATGCCTCCTCGGCCTAAATTGGTGCAGGAGCACCTACACCTCATCCTCCAATTATGTTCATTTGAGGGTAAATGGTGATCAGTAGGTTCACAATGAATTTTTTGAGTCTTTTAGTCATGGACAAGGTCTAACAAGACCATTAGTTATGTTATAGGTTGAGATTTTGGGTTTTGGAGTCAAAATGTGGGAAAAATGGTGTTCTTGCACTTAAGAATCTTTGTAGCCTTTGATGGAAAATTAGTAAGTTTGTATAAGGATGGGGTTTTTTCAATGTAATAAGGCTATTTTTAAGCCATTAGTATGGTTTTAGAGGAGTCATAGGTGTTTACAATGTATTTAAAGGTCAAAGAGTTAAAAACATTGCCATGTATGGAAAAGTGATGTTAACAAACTTGTAATGGTGTGTTTATGTTCCCAATGGTCATTAAGCATTTGAAATTTAGTTGCAAATTCGGTTGGTAAGGGGCCCTATGGAGTCTAGTTTACATATAGGATGCATGACTAGAGTGTAAGGAGAGGAATAAAGAAGATATATTTGTTGTTCCTGAGTGTTTTGTGGAGAAATGCATGTGAATAAAGGGGTTTTGATCTAGGGTTTGAAAAAATCTGTATGGGAGTCTTGTTTTTTTTTAGCTTTTAAGCATGTATGGGGTTAATGGATAGTGTTTGAGTTGGTTTTAGGGCCTGGGAGATTGTGGAAGCACTAGATTCAATAAACCCTCATGATTTTACACCTAAAACAATGCATCTTGACTCACACAACCAGACATATCAGCAGGACTTGGGGATGATGTAAACACTTTTCACACAACACAACATGACCAAACAAATAGACCTTGCACCCAAAAACATCCATTCTTCCATCGCTCCTACACAAGCCCATGCAACTTTGCAACATTCACCAATAGGACAGTCAAAATAAAAACTAATTAAAGGAATTAACCAGAAAATGAAACATGGTTTTATACTCCTAACACCATCCTCCACAAGTTCCCAAAAGCACAGGATCAAACACCCTAAACAAATGTATCAAAAGATTGATTTACAAGCCATAAACAAGGCTTAACTAGGCCTATACAAGGAAGCTTTCAACTTGTCAAGGCACACCCCAACACCCCTAATTCCTTTAAAAGACTCCAACAGGTTCCCCAAGACCTGTTCCATGCTTTCCATCCATTATTATTGCACAAATACTCAGAAAACTATGAAAAGTGCATTCTAAAGACCATTTTCATACATTTACAAGGGAAAAACTGACCTAGGGTATCAGATAACTTTTGCAAACCTCCATCTTTCACTCTGAAAAAAGTTGCATCATGAAGAAGGGCCCTAACCCTAACATTCCACCACGTTTTATATTTTTTCCATAGTGTAAATGGGAATTATGACCATTTTGGTCACCAAACCCTTGTTTGGTAGGGTTTCAGACCCTCTTTCACTAAAATTGATGTAACTTGCTTAATTCTTAATGAAATCAAGCCAAATCATAACCAAAATGAATCTATCTCTGCCCTCTATCAAACCGTGAAGATATGGATTCTGTACAGTTATGTATCAATCCGTACCAAACAAAAGAACAGTAAAAAATGCTGCAAAAATTGGAAAAATAAAGTTTTCTCTTTATTAAATGCTTCAAAACTTCAAAAATACCAACAGCAGCTCAGCCTCAACCCAAGGGAGTATTTTTAAACATTCTCCCACCTTCCCCAACAGCCCTCAACTGATTTTTTAAAAGAGGGAACTGTTGGTTAGTGAAATTACATCATTATGGTGAAATTACACCAACTTACAACATGACAACTTTGCAATTTTGGAGCAACTTTCAATCCTAAAGACCTATGACCTCAAAAACCATTCAAATAACCTTGAAAAACCTTATTACATTGTCAAGACCCCAAACCTTGCACACTTACATACAAATTCATGTTTTTCCTTCAAAGGCTACAAAAGCAACTTTTAGTGCAAGATTGCATTGTTGCACATTTTGACTCAAAACTCAAAAACTCAACCTAGAACCTATCCAATGGTCTTATTAGACCTTATTGAAGATGAAAAACACTCAAAAATACTCTTTCTAACCTATTCACCATCAAAGAATCCAAAATGGAGGTTGAGGTGTAGGTGCTCCTGCACCAAAAACATTTGGGGCAACACTTTCTAAGAGTTAATTAAGCAAGGGCAGACATATTTGAAGGTATTGGAGGCATTCAAATGATGAGGAGAGGTATGGAGATTATTTTTTCAATAAATTCCCTTTGAAACTTGTCAAAAGTGAGGGTTTTGAGTATTGGAGTGTTGGTGACTATTTCATTGGGAGATGATTGTTGATTTAGTGCTTATGCACCCTGCTCATGATTGTCCAATGGTGTTTTGTGTCTATAAGGAAGATTAAAGGGTAGTTGGTTTGTTCAGAGTTTTCCACCCTTCTCTACATCACTTTTCCATGTTTATCAACATAAAACTATGATATTTTTTGTATTTCAATATGTAATGATAATGCAATATGAAATATGTAGTGTAAGACAATGACATATATGTGTATTTAAACTTTAAAGTTAAAATGTTAAACTTTACCATTGTTCTTGTCTTCAAAGTTGTTTAAACTATATAATTTAACCATAATATAACTAAGCAATATATGATATAATTTAACCATTATTCATTATTTTTTATTGTCAACTATATAATATAACCATTATTTTTTATGATATTGTACATTGATATTTAACCATTGTTGAAGATTAAATTTTTGAACAGTTTAAACATGCACATGATGAACAAATTATTTCGATTCTCAACTTCTATCTATGAAATTATCCAATAATCAAGTGTATGTCCATATACAAAAATAGCATCAACGCCAACTCAAACAAAGTTTTACAAAGTGTGGCATATGCCATCTCGATATCTATTCATAATATACATGCTAAAATGTCTATCTCATCCTAAACTACTGGTGGATCATCAAAATGGAGCCTCTTTCAAGCACTCTTTGGCTATGAAGGTAACTGCACAAGAAAAATTCAAACCACAATTGAGATTAGTTATATTATATAATTTAAAATCAAATAATTAACATCAAAATCAATATACATTGAATTATAATTGAACTCTAAAATTGAAATCTTGATTACCTCATATATATGTGTCTCTTCAAGCCGTCATGAGTCCTAGAATATGCCCCTCTCAAAGAACCAATCATACCAACTTTTGCAATGTCAATCTATATAGGTGAACAAAAAAACATCAAATTGATACAAGTTAGCATACAATTGTCTATAATAAGAACATATTTACCAAACACAAAATTAAATAAACACATACCTCTTTAGGCATCTCTTTTTCTTTATCTCATTTAGTTGTTTTGACAACTCCTCTCTGAGGTGTTTCAATTCCTACTCCTTCAAGTGTTCCAACACCTACTGCTACAAGAGGAAAATAAGATAAAAATATAAGTTAATATATAATTTCGTTAATGACAATTCAAATGACAATCAAGTATAAAATGAATGAATTCAGACCTAAAAGGCATGGGTTGAAGTAGCAAATTGAAGAATTTGTTTTGAAGAAGGCTAGAACTAGTTGGTTTTAGTGAGATCTAGTGGGGTTTGATTTGTTTGAAGTTTTGCAAGGACTAGGGAGGTCATGTGTATGTTTGGGCATGAAGCCCTAGTTGAGAGAAGCACATTTTTTAATGGAAATTTGAGGCTTTAGAGTCTAAAAGTGGGTGAAGTTTGGGGAAAACATAATATTAAGGATAATTAAGCATTTGTAGGCTTAAACAAGGGTGTTTGAAGTGGTCATAAGGTCATAGGAGGCCTAGAGATGGGTATTTCAATGTATTCTCCAAAATCCCACTGTATTGTAGGGGAAACTAGGCCAATTAGGCCTCTTTTCCAAAGAGACACCTTCCCAAACACCTACAATCAAGTCAAACACCATGGACAGTCATTAAATAGGTTACCAACCTTAAGATTTCATAATTTTTAGAGCTCCAACTGCTCACCAAGCTACCAATCTACTAAACCATCACTCTCAAGCCACCAAACCTAGGTTTTCCAAGGATCCTTATTGAAAATAACTCTTCCTATGCAATTAAATCTCGCATCCAACACCCCAAACATACCATATGATGTATGTACATGCTCAAAAGATTCTCACAAATGATTACCCCAAAGGATTTCATTCATTCACACTCTAAAATGATGCAGACCCAGGGGCTCAAACTTAACCAAATTGACAACCTTCCTTCAAAATGCATATAACAAGATTAAAAGGCCTATTAGAGCAATTTCAACTATTCCCCAAAGTTAGACAACAATCAGAAACATATTTTCTCACTTTCACCCATGTAACCTTGTACTAGTGCAAATCTAGTTTTTGGCCTTTAACTCCAATATGTTCCAAAACACATGGAAAAAAAATGGACTCAGATACCCATTTCAAAGCTATAAAACATATGTAAACCCCAACATTAACTCTTTTGGACCAACATGGAGATACAATACCCCTACCATGGAAAAAACTAGTGAAATAGGCCTCTTTTTAAAAGAGAGTACCCTTTATCCTTCACCAAACCCTCTAAAAAATTGGGGAAGAAATTTAAATGCCCAAAAAACACAAAATCCACAATTGGATTCCACTTGTACAACCAAATCCACCCCAAACTCAAAAACCCTTGTTTTATGCACTATTGATGAGGATTTATTGAATATGATGCTTCCAAACCTCCTTAGACCTCAAAACCAACTTGAACACTTTCCAACAGACTTGTACATGCTTAATGATTCAAAAGACATGACCTCCCATACATATTCCACCAAACCCTAGACCAAAACCCCCATTTACATGCATTTTCTACACAAAACTCATAGGAATAGCAACCCCAGTCTACTTTATTCCATTCTCACAACATAAATCAATATCCCTAGCATCTAAACATCCTCCATAAGACCCAATACACTAGTTACAGTGAGCACAGTTAGTGTAAGGGTCTTGAAGACATGATTAAGGCTAGAAAACCCCAAAATAGGGTATACCTGGCTGTTCACAAGAAAACAACTAGGGAATGCTTCAAATTCTCTATTAAACATTTAGACCTAATTAAAAACACAAAAAATTCATGCCACTACATTGATCATAAATAAATTACTCAATGTAATGACTGTACGTTATCATATAGGTTTGGAAAAGATTGGAAAATTTAGAAATTTGTTGCTAACAATGAGAATTCAATTGGATTTCTTCACAAAAACATGAAGCCAACGTTACAAATGATGAAAAAAACCTTTTTAAAGGTTTCCTAATCAAATACAACTGACATAACAACCTCCAACTAAATCTTGAATCCCTTATTAGTCGTTGGAGTGCCAAATTACATTTGTTTACCTATCTTTGTTAACAACTCATTTGATTTCTTTTACATTCTTTTACTATTTGACCCTCCAAAACATTTAAAGCATTTAAAATACATTTAAAACACATATGTTGGTCTAATTAGACCTTATAAGACCCTAATACATGACCTAATACATAAAAAGCAACATGAACCTACTTAGACCCCCTTTTGTCATCATTGACAATTGCTTCCCATATTTGACCTTCTTTACAAAAATGGATCAATGAGACACAAAATGTTCTTTATAGACCTTATTAAAGCAAATAAACATCAAAAAAACTTTTGAACCTCCCTAGACACACCTAATGCTCCAATTGTGAAAGTAAGGTGTAGGTGCTCCTGCATCATAAAACCACTCAAATTCACTCAAAATCGCACATTTTCACACCTAAGGCTACATGCCATCACTCCAATCATTTTGCATATCTACATTAATGCAATTTTTCAAACCCTTATACAATCAAACTTAAATGCTTGAAATAAATCAATAATCAATAACATGACTTTACAAATTCAATGTGCATACTTACCAATCAATCCAAGGAACCATCTGGGTCTACTCTACTCTTTATCGTGTCAAGTATTACCTCGTGGTCAAACTCACACTTTCCACAAGTTCTTGTTCATAGGTCTGCCCTTATATTTGATCAAATGAATGTTGGTGGCGACAACAAGGTTTGAGTAATGAAGAATCTTTCGATGCGTGTCGAAGTTCTCAAACAACCAAACTGCAACATTCTTAACTAGGTACCTTCTAAGCCATGCTTCGGTAACAACCACCAAACCTGTAGGATATTCTATGTTTTATCCATCTATAACTAGGGCCTCCAATTTCTTTTTAGCCTGAATACAATGACACAAGTAATAATATGTACCCTATTCATTTTCTTCATATGCAATCACTGCATATGCGTGCCCTGCATTGATATGTTCATCTTGTTAGATGTATTTAATGATCAAAATAAAACCTAAAAGTAAGATATATTACTTGGTTCTAAAATTTTTGATACATGATCAAAGTCAATAGATGATTGCATCTCCGTGATTTGTAGAGCCGTCAGGAGATGATAAGTGTCAAGTGGGGTTAGACTTCTTACAAACCATTCATCAACCCACTCTATTGACTCGTAATCATTCCATGCTTGAAGTATACATGCATAACAAAAGCATGCCATTTTCTACATATGGTTAGTCCATGTACCTGCATTGGAGCTTCTAAAAGAGTGTAGCTCGCTTGATCCTATTAGTGTACAACAATCCTCATATTTTGCAATGTTAGTATCATCTACTAAATGAAAAAATCTATGAACTAAATAATTACCTTGACTACCTAGACCCATTGCACGATTGCACCACTCGACAATTGATCTTACATCTATCAACTTTACATTTTCTTTGTACTTTAACTCTTCTCATGCAAGGGATCTTTTGATACATGCACCCACTCCATCATGCTCCCCCTTTCCATGCTCGACCTCTGAGAAGTTGCACATATGTTAAACACCACTGATCCTATGCATCCTGCTCAACCAGTAAAACATCCTAGCATTCTTGAATTGTGATGTACAGTTATCTGACCATATGATATGTTGACTGAAAGATATGCCCTTGCTAGCTAGATCAACATAGAAAATTTGAAAGCAACCTTGCACAAATTCGGTAGAATGTGTGCGATCATCACTGATGTAAAAGTGATACTCCCTCAATACTTTCCTGTTATCCTTTGTACTATCATTTTCATGAATGAATTCTATATGCACAAATATAGCAACCTGTGTGGAGTTGTAGTATTGTGATTGCACCTTGTTATGTGGCTGTAGTGTGTAGTTCTCCATGAATTCGACAACTAAAACAATGCTATGAAGTGGAAATGTGTCCTTGCATAACTTGAATTGTGAGTCCAACCATTGAGCTCTATGTGTATGCCTTGCATACTCATAGACCACCTGATCATAGAAAATTCCCATAACCTGATATACTAGAATCTTACCACTGACCAATTCACACCTCTTTGCTTCTTTCCCATCTTTTAGACTATAGGCTACTGTCTTGTATTTTCCAAATTTGACAATTTTGTCTCCAATTGTGTGTACTAGCCATGTGTTGGAAAATTGGAAAATTTTGCATGCCACCACAATGATGACATGTTCCATCCAAACATGACTACTTGTAAAAAATTTGACCATCCTCTCTTTCACATAAAATGGAAGATAAGAATTCCCTTGAGGATTTGGGTGGAGGCCTTATGTTACATTCCTACAAAACATTGTCAATATGCATATCTACACATATATGTTGATAAACATCATGATGGTTAGAAAAATCAATATGTACTCTACAACAACAAGTAGTGCGTGTGTGATTTAGTTTGACATAAAAATTCTTTAGCATTTCAAAATACCTTTGACATATTTTAATTTCAGGAAACTTTTCTACAAAATTAGCAAAAAATTGGGTTTGAGTGGTGTCCAAATAATGCTTTGTATGGGTCTCACATATTTTACTACCAATTCTCCTTCTTACAACATCTCTTTGATTAGGAGAGGTCCTTGTTTTATCCTTCCAATAATCTACTATTAAAGATATCAAGCCTTGAGAAATTCTTTTATCTTTCTGTGGCACTCTACCCAAGAATTCCCATAACTCATTGCTATTTAGTTCCTCCAATCTTTCACGCCTTCCTTTGGCTCTCATTAGAGATGATCTACTTATTTTCAAAGACTTACTAGTCTTTGTAAGGTTCACCTTGTTCCTTGTTTGACTACTTAACAGTGTTTTTGTCATCACATGTCTTGTGGCACAACTATCCTTAGTGCGTGAGGTAGAACCCACACTCTCATATGCACTCATCAAGTTTTTTACAATGGAATTTTCACTTGATTCATTCAAAACTCTTAGCCCAAGATCCTTCATGGTGGGCCTAAATTTGAGTTGCCTCATCATTTCAACAAATAGTTGGCATCTTCCACCCTCAATTAGCTTCTAAAAAAAAAATATGTATCCTTTATGCAGCTCTTTGACATGTACGTTTTGACATCTTATCAGGCATCCATTTCAAAACATTGGAATCAATATCAATAAAAAATCTAGGTTTTCTATGCAAAACTTTAGGAGTTCTCAAATGTAAAATTGTGTCAACATTAGGAATGTCCACAACATCAGGGATAGATCGCGTACCTTCAAACGAGGGTGCAATTGATGACATACCTTGAGATTGGCATGTAAATGATGTTGTACCTCCAACTTGAGATGTCGTTTGTGGAGTGACTTCAAATAGAGGAATGTTTGTTGATGTACTTTCGAAATGCAATGTTGTTGATGGTGTGTCTTCAACTGTAGGTGTGATTTCCAATGTACTTGGAAGACCACATGTTGCTAATGTGTCTTCAATTGGAGATGTGCATTGAAATTCACCTATGGTTGATGATGTGCGTCCAACTTGGGGATCCATTTGTGTCCTTCCATGAAGTTTTTCCATTTTTGCCCTTTATTTTTCCAATTGTACATCTCTCTTAGATTGCATGGGAATTTCTGGTTGTATGGGTTGCAATTCTTTTGCTTCATGAGCTGCAATTTTTTATTCTCTTCTCCTTTCATTTTTTACTGCACTTTCTTCCGGTGTTAGAGGATTTGGTCATTTCCTTGGCATGACGTTGAATGTTGCATATTCACAATCACACATAGAAAAAAAGTAATGCATTTTATGAAACATATTGATAATGCTAATTACATTGCATTTTATTGAACACACCAAAGCATTTTATGAAAGATTGTAGCGAGTTGTTTGGAATTATCAAACATGTCTATATGCTACAACATTTTTCATACATAAATCTACCAAGGAAGAATGGTAATTGGTATGAATGAATGGAAACTTGCATTAAACCAACTATTTCTTGAGTCACTTGAAATTATCTAAGCACATGATGAAGGTGAATTCTTTATGGCACAAAAAAGTTAAAATAGAAACTTGCACATTAACATTGATGAAAGCTCTTAAGTTTTCCAAATTATTTGAAAATAAAAGTTTCCCACAACCATCAGTAATAATGAATTTAATGTTCAATTCTATGTGTAATAATGAAGATTAATAAAATCATCAAATGAATGGTCTATAAATTGTCAAAACAAAATTCATTTATCTAAGCATGTTGGAAATGGACTACTATAAGCAATACAAATATAATTCATAAGAAAATGTGTGTTAAATTGATGTCATTTATATAAGTTTAAACATGAATTCATCTAAATTATTTCATGGTTTTCATTTTTTTCTTCAAATTCATAAAAATTAAACTTTTTTATGCAACTCTCATCTAATTCAATCTTGAATTCTATGTCCAATTGTTATAATTAATAAAATCATTAAAGGAATTTAGAAATGAGTAAAAAAAAACAAACATACTAAATATAAGCATTTCAATATTACCAAAAATTAATATATTACCTGAGATAATGTAAAATGATATAGAAACATCAAAATGTTTTGATTTATGTTGTCTGCATGGAAATTGGTGGAAAAAAGGTAATGGATAAAGCATAGATTGGTACAACAAGGAGTCAACTGCATAAAAAAGGAATTTCTATGTTGGATTAAGCATTGAACTAGACAAAGGCAGAAGCATGCGGGCTAGAATCAAAAGGTGAACTCATATTTTACCATTTCAAGGTAAAAACACATTTGGCGCTTTCCAAATTTGGAGAGCACCAAATATGGTGCTTTGAAATGCTTTCACAATATGCATAGGAAGGGAGTGAGACTTGAGATAGTGGGAGAGGGGATCTGAGTGAGAGAGATTAATCCTAGTAGCGTGGTAGGGACTGAGACCTAAGAGCGATAGAGACTTGAGAGGGATAGAGATTTATCCAACTAGGGTGGGGGAAAGACCTCACAATGGGAGAGGGGTTGGAGTGAAATAGATTTTTCTACCCTCTACCCATAAAATATAGCCATAAACCCTAAACCCTCAACCCTATAACCCTCAACTCTCTCTCTCTCTCTCAACCCTCTACCCTCTACGCTCAACCCTTAAACCCTCTACCCTCAACCCTTAAATTGTAAACCCTAAAACCCTAAAACCATCAACTCCCATGTCTATCTCTCTCAACCCTACACCCTCTACCATTAAACTCTAAACCCTAAAAACCTCAACCCATCCTCTCTCTCCCCCAACCCTCTACCCTCAACCCTCAACCCTCAACCCTTAAACCCTCAACCCCCTTCTCTCTCTCTCTCAATCCTACACCCTCTACCCTTAAACTGTAAACCCTAAGTTGTAAAACTGTAGAACCCTCAACCCCTCTTCTCTCTCTTTCAACCCTCAACCCTCAACCCTCAACCGTTAAACCCTAAAACCCTAAAACCATCAACACCCCCTCTCTCTCTCAACCCTAAATCCTCTACCTTCAACCCTCAACCCTCAACCCTATACCATGTACCCTCCACCCTCAACCCTCAAACCTAAAACCCTCAACCCTCTCTATCTCTCTCTCTCTACCCTCTACCCTCTACCTTCAACCCTCAACCCTCAACCCTCAACCCTTAAACCATAAAACCCTTAAACCCTGAACCCCCTTCTCTCTCTCTCTCTCAACCCCTACACCTCTACTCCTCAACCTTCCTCAATCGTCCCTGCCCTATACCATCTCTCAAACCCTCTACCCTATACCTACCTGTACCCTCTACCCTGAAGCCCTCACACCCTCCACCCCTCAGCCCTTAAACCCTCAACCCTTAAGCCCTAAACCCTTAAATTGTTTACCCTCTACCATTAACCCCTCTACCTAAACCTGAAACCCTAAAACCCTCAACCCCTATCTCTCTCCCTCAGCCCCTAAACCCCTCTACATAAACCCTCAGCCTCGACCCTCAACCCTCAACCTCTACCCTCTACCCCTGCCATCACCACTCTTTCAGCCCCTTAAACCCTTGTATGAGCCCTCCAGCCCTTTATGTCTCTCTCTACCCCAGGCCTAAAACCCTTAGGCCCTAGAGTAAATGAGCCTAGTCATGCCTCTACCATCAGCCTTGAGCCCTGAGCCCTGGGCCTGAGCCCTCTGCCCATGAGCCATGAGCCATAGAGCCTAGGCCCTGGAGTCATCTACCTCTGCCCTTGAGCTGTGAGCCTTGGACCTAGGCCATAAGGCCATGAGCTGAGCCCCTAGGCCCCTAGACCTCCTCTGCCCTTTAGCCCAGCCCTCTCTCTCAGCCCCTACACCTCTACCCTTAAACCATAAACTATAATCCTAAACCTAAACCCTCTACCCTTAACGCCAATCCCTAAACCCTAAACCACTTAAACCCCAACCCCCTCTCTCTCTCTCAACCCTACACCCTCTACTCTCAACCCTCAACCCTCTACCCTCAACCCTCTACCCTAAGCCCTCTACCTCCAGCCTCAACCCTTAAACCGTCTACCCTCTACCCTTAACCCTCTACCCTCCACCCTCATCCCTTAAACCCTTAACCCTTAAACCCTAAACCCTTAAACCATCTACCCTCTACCCTAAACCCTAAAACCCTAAAACCCTCAACCCCCCTATCTCTCTCTCAACCCCAAACCCTCTACCTTCAACCCCTCAGCCCTCTGCCTTATGCCATCTACCCTCAACCTCCACCTCACCCTCCAACCTTAAACCCCTAAGCCTAAAATCACCCTCTACCCTCAGCCTTGAAACCCTGGAGCCTCTGCCCATGAAGCCCATAAACCATAAACCATAAATCCCTCTGCCCTCTGCCTCCAGCCATTAAAACCTAGAGCCACTCTGCCCTCAGCCCTCTGCTCTTAAGTCATGAAACCCCTAGGCCCTAGAGCCCTCTGCCTCTGCCCATGAGCTGTGAGCCATAAATAATGACCTAAGGCCTTGAGACCCTAGAGCCCTAACCCCTCTGCCTGCCCATGAGCCCTAAACCCTCAACCCTCAACCCTCAACCCTCTACCCTCTACCCTTAAACCATAATCCTTGAACCCTAAACCCTAAAACCCTAAAACCCTAAACCATCTACCCTCTGCCATTTAACCCCCCCTCTCTCAACCCTACACCCTCTACCCTTAAATTGTAAACTATAATCCCTAAAACCTAAACCCTAAACTCTATACCCTTTAACTCCCCTCTTTCTCAACCCTACACCCTCTACCCTTAAACTATAAACTATAATCCCTAAACCCTAAACCATAAAACCCTTAAACTATCTACCCTCTACCCTCAACCCTAAAAACCTCAACCCTAAAACCCTCAACCCTTTATATCTCTCTCTACCCTCTACCCTCTACCCTCTACCCTCTACCCTCTACCCTTAAACCATAAAACCCTTAAACCCTCAACCCCATTCTCTCTCTCTTAACCCTACACTCTCTACCTTTAAACCGTAAACCGTAAACCATAAACCCTAAAACCCTAAAACCCTCAATCCCACCTTCTCTCTCTCAACCCTCTACCCTCAACCCTCAACCCTCAACCCTAAAACCCTTAACCATCTCACTCTCTATGTCTCTTTCTCTAAACCCTCAACCCTCTACCCTTAAACCATAAAACCTTAAACTCTTAAACCCTCAACCCCCTATCTCTCTCAACCCTACACCCTATACCTTCTACCCTATACCCTCTACCCTCTACCCTCTACCCTCTACCCTCTACCTATAGGCATCCATTAAAATCTACAAAACTAAACTCATATAGGGGTTAGTATTTCATAAATCTAACAAAATACCTCTATGAAATACCTTGTAAAGACTTCTAAAATGCAATACATGATAAAAGAAAAACTAAAGCATTAAGAAAGTAATTACAAGTCACCTATTCCATAGTGGATTGGTGTCACATGTGCTAGTGACCCTTTCCCAATCCTTGATCAAAGCTCAAGATGATAAAATGCAAATGGAGATGATGGAGTGAAATGGGCAAGATCAAATCTCAAATGAAGAGAGTAACCTTGCATAAAATTGTGGATCCTTGCATAAAATTATGGATCCATGAATGAGAATGAAGGCCCTATTTTATAGATTTTCTTGATGAGAGATTGGCCAAGATGATGAATGTGGGACTAAAGATCCTCCAATGAGAAGATGACACTTGTAAAATGGTGAGTGGTCAATGGTTGTGCAAGATTAGGGAAATGTGCCCATGAGAGGGAGAATTTGAATTCAAATTTGCAATAAATTTTGAGAGGGGGACAAGAAAAACAGCAATAAATGCCATGTTTGACTTGTCATGTTGAGGGAAAATGAGTGTTTTAATAAATCAATAAAATTTATTTATTGTGCAGTGGAATATCTAGAGAATGCAGTAGATGGGATTAACATTTAATCAGGGGTTAGATTAAATAGATGATGATTATGCTGATTTAATGCTGATTAGGTGAGTTTGACTTTTAGGACTTTGATATTTGATTTATTTGAATTAGAAAATGATGGAATATGATTTAGGATTTGATTTAAATGAAGTCATGATTTATTTAATTAAGTGGATGATGCAAGATGAAGGTTGAATGATAATGTTTATTTGATAAATGACCTTGAGATTATTTAATGAATGGATGAAAATGCACTTGATTAATTGATGAATGGTCCTAATGCGACATCTAATTTGACTGAATCCGGTCGAATGCATAATGTAAATTTTGCATGTCTACACTACCATCTACCCTAAACCCTAAACCCTTAAACCCTCTACCATCTACCCTCTACCCTCAACCCTCAACCCTCTTCCCTCAACCATCTACCATCTACCCTCTACCCTCAACCCTCAACCCTCAACCCTTAAACCCTAAACCATCTACCCTCAAACTCTTAAACCCTAAACCTGAAATCCATCTACCCTCTACCCTAAAACCCTAAACCCTCAACCCTCAACCCTCTTGCCAAACCCTGACCCCTAAACTTCCCCTAAACCCTCTACCCTCTGCCCTTAAACCCTGAAGCCTAAACCTAAACCCTAAAACCCTTAAATTGTAAAACCTAAAGCCCTAAACCCTATACCCTCTACCCTTTAACAACCCCCATCTCTCTCTCAACCATACACCCTCTACCCTTAAACATTAAACAATCCCTAAACCATAAACTCTCTACCCTTAACCCTTAATCCATAAAATCTAAACCATAAAACCTCTACCCTCTACCCTCAACCCTTAATCCCTAAACCCTCAACCCCCCTTTCTCTCTCTCAACCCTACACCCTCTACTCTCAACCCTCAACCCTCTACCCTATACCCTCTACCCTCAACCCTCTACCCTATACCATCTACCCTAAACCCTCTACCCTCCACCTCAACCCCTTAAACCCTTAACCCTTAAGCAAAGTCTACCCTCTACCCATAACCCTCTGCCCTCCTAAGACCCTCAGCCCGCTGCCATATCTCTCTCTAGCCTCTGCCCTCAACCCTCAACCTCAACCCCTCTGACCCCTTAAACCCTAAAAACCTTAAACCCTCAAACCCATTCTCTCTCTCAACCCTAAAACCCTCAACCCCCTTCTCTCTCTCAACACTACACCCTCTACCCTCAACCCTCTACACTCTACCCTCTACCCTAAAACCCTTAACCCTCTCACTCTCTTTGTCTCTCTCTTTAAACCCTCAACACCCCTCTCTCTCTCTTGACCCTACACCCTCAACATGAGCCATAAATCATAAACCCTAAAACTCATAAACCCTCAACCCCTCTCTCTCTCTCAGCCTTCACTATACCTTCTACCCTCTCCCTCTACCCTCTACCTCTACCCTCTACCTAAACCTCAATGTAAAACCATAAACCCTAAATCCTTAAACCCTATACCCTATTCCTTAAACCCTCTACCATCTACCCTTAACCCTCAACCATCAACCTCTACCCTCAAGCTGTCTCACAGTACCTTTACCTCAATCCTCCAACCCTTAAAACCGCCAAACCCTCTACCCCATAAACCCTAATCCTAAACTCCTCACCCTCTGCCTTCCGCATGAAACCCTAAAACCCTCTGCCTATACCTTTAAATTTAGCAAACCCTAGGCCTAAAACCCTAAAACAAACCTGGGCCTCTACCCCTCCTGCCTCAAACCCTCCTCTCTCTCTCAACCCTACACCCTCTACCCTTAAACCGTAAACTATAATCCTTAAACCCTAATCCCTCTACCCTTAACCATTAATCCCTAAACCACAAAACCTCTACCCTCTACCCTCAACCCTTAAACCCTAAACCCTCAACCATTAACCCTCTACCCTCTACCCTCTACCCTTAAACCATAAACCCTGAACCCTAAACCATTTGAACCTTAAACTCTATACCCTAAACCATAAAACCTTTACCCTCAACCCTCAACCCTTAAACCTTAAATTGCAATCCCTAAACCCTAAACCCTTAGGGGGAGAGGGAGTAGAAGGGTAGAGGGATGGGAGAGAGATGGAGGGAGTGAGTGAGAGAGAGAGGGGGTGGGGGGTAGGAGCGAGAGACTTGAGAGACAGAGGGAGGGAGATACTTGAGAGGGAGGGAGAGGGAGAGGTGGAGAGAGATAGAGGAGTGAGGAAGAGGAGAGGTGGTGGGAGGAGATATGAGAGAGGGAGAGGAAAGGAGAGATAAGGGAATGAGAGAGGGAGGGAGTGGAAGAGAGATAGAGGGAGTGATTGTGAGAGGGAGAGGGGGTAGGAGGGGGAGACTTGAAAAAGATAGAGAAAGAGAGGGAGAGTGGAAAAGATGAAGATACTTGAGAGAGAGAGAGGGGGGGGAGGTGGTGGGAGGGAGAGACCTGAGAGAGAGGGAGAGAGACATAGTGGGAGAGAGATAGAGGGAGTGAGAGAGAGAGGGAGTGGGAGAGAGAGAGGGGGAGAGATGGGGTGATAGGGAGATACCTGAGAGAGAGGGAGAGAGAGATAGAGGGAGTGAGAGAGAGAGAGGGTGGGAGAGAGATAGGAGGTGGTGAGACAAAGAGAGACTTGAAAGAGGGAGAGAAATAGAGGGGTGGGAGGGAGAGACTTGAGAGATAGGGAAAGGGAGAGATTGGGAGAGAGATAGAGGGCGTGAGAGAGAGACAAACTTGAGAGAGAGAGGGAGAGGTGGTGGGAGGGAGATAATTGAGAGAGGGGGGAGGGAGAGGGAGAGAGATAAAGGGAGTGAGAGAGGGAGGGATTGGAAGAGAGATAGAGGGAGTGACTGTGAGAGGGAGATGGGGCACGAGGGGGAGACTTGATAAAGAGAGAGAGGGAGAGGGGGGGACAGAGATACTTGAGAGAGAGCGAGACAAAGGGAGAGGGGGGGAGGAGACTTGAGAGAGAGAGTTTGGGAGAGAGATAGAGGGGGAGAGAGAGAGAGAGAGAGAGAGAGAGAGAGAGAGAGAGAGAGAGAGAGAGAGAGAGAGAGAGAGAGAGAGAGAGAGAGAGAGAGAGAGAGAGAGAGAGAGAGAGAGAGAGAGAGAGAGAGAGAGAGAGGGAAAGGGGGTGGGAGGAAGAGAGAGTGGGAGAGAGATAGAGGGGGTGAGAGATAGGGAGTGGGAGAGAGAGGAGGAGTGTGTTTATGTCTGGGAGAGGGGGGATAGAGAGTGAGAGAGAGAGAGAGACAAGGAGAGAGATAGAGGGAGTGAGAGACCTAAGAGAGGGAGAGGGGGTAGGAGGGAGAGAATTGAGAGAGAGACAGAGAGAAATATAATGACCTAAGAGAAGGAGATGGAGTGAGAAAAAAATACCAAAAGGGGAGAGAGAGAGAGAGAGGGAGAGTGAGAAAGGGGGTTGGAGTGAGATAGATTTATTTAGGTACTTAGGTGAGAGGGAAAGAGACCTAAGAGAGGGGATTGGATTGAGAGAGAGTAGTCTAGGTTGTGAGGGAGGGAGTGAGACCTGAGAGAGAGAGACTTTAGAGGGATAAAGAGTTGTCCTATTGGGGTAACGAGTAAGAGAGCATATGAAAGGTAAAACCTCAACTATCCATCTATGATCATAAATTGTGCACTCTAAGCATTATCAAAGTTGTCAACCAAAGAGAGGGGAAATTCAATTTTTGTTCAAAGTAGGTCATTTGGTGAGCACCAAATTTGGTGCTCTCCAAATGGCACATCACATTTGGCGCACGCCAAGTTTGGCGCTCACCAAATGCCCTTCTTTGGATGTGTTAATTAAAAGGATTTTCCAAATTTCCTCATATTTTCATTCATGTTCCCCATCTCATTTGCACATCTTTCAATGCAAGTTTATAAAAAAGAATGTGATAGCATTGACCTCTCTCTTAGCTATCTAAATATATATATATAAAATCATTTTGATTTAGTTAAGGTTTTGATCTGTGGCTTCTATTGTAAATGCCTCTATTTTTGGTCAAAAACCAACATGTGCTAGTTTTAGGATAGATTTTTACTCGTTTATTGAAATGTGAAAAAAATTACATTTTTTGAAACTAGACTCCATTCTATACATGATGAAAAAAAATCAATTTTTGATTAGTTTTCAAAAAAATTAAGGGGGAGCACGCTCAAATTTTAGCTATTTTAGGACGTGCCCACTTTGAATATTCATTAAAAAAATTATCTGAAAGAATGAGGATAAACTACATGGTGTTAGCTAATTTCTCACTATTGGGATTTTTGAAATTCTAAAAAAAAGTTAATCAAAAAGGGGGGAGCCCTCAGGCGTTATGTTGTTTTTTTTTATTAAAAAAGGACATGTTTCCCCCCCATCCTTTTTGAGACCCTTAATTTCATTAATATAAAAAAAATAGTAGCTTAGAAACTAGACTCAGAGCACTTCAACTTTTGTTCTTTTTGCATCTTGAAATTTTGAGTGTAACTATCTTCAATTTTTTGTGCAAATCAGATTTTGCTGATTCCAGAAAGAAAAAAAAGTGTCTTCTTAATAGCCAAAATTGTGCCACAGATCCATGCACTTACCCACAAACCAAATTCTATCTTTTGGGCGACCCTTTTTTCCATTATCATGGTTTCTTTTGAGTGGTGACTGCTCACATAAAATCCTTTGGAGATACCATTCATTCATTGCAAGTTGTTTCATGCTAGTTGTGAAGAATTATGAGTGTGACTTTGACATGAAAGGAGAATTGCAATTTCGGTCGTGATTGGTTGGTCACATTGATACCATTCTCTATGTGCATGGACCATGATGGAGCCTTGATTCATTGAGAGGCCTGGTTCTGTATTAAATATGCTGGTTACATAATATGTCTGAGAAATATGAGTTGATCAAATTGTCTTTTTTTGTGTTGTGATTAACATTTCTAAGAGTAGAAATTGAGTAAAGACAAAAGAAAGATATATCAGAATCAACAAAGATAAGTTCTATTATTTCTTTAATTGATCTATCTAATGATATTTGCTACATGCTTCATTTGTAGTTTGATTTTATGAACTATTATTAATTTCTTTAAAATGCAGGATGGATCAAGGAGCAAAATGATGATGGATTAATTATTAGAGATTGCATAAGGAATTCAAAGGAGGAAGGGTTGGAGGCATCCTGTGAGGAAGTCATGCCGATTGGAGAAATGAACAAACATGAAGTCTTAGCTTGCAACCATGAAACTGAGTTGGTGACACATAACTATAGACATCTCTCAAGGGCACAAGGTTGAGTTAGCCTTGGATGGAGATTTTGCATCAACAAAGAAGATTGAGAAAGATGAAGACACTAAACAATGAAGAACCTATACAAATTGTCATTGTGATTAGTTACTTTGAAGAGGAGGAAATGGCATCTAGAGGGAGTTAAATTTTGAGAATTCAAGGCATGATTTGAGAGCATGTCTGGGAAAAGGATTAAGGTTATGAGATCAGTCAACAGAGGAGAGTTCACTTCCAAAGGATTTCTTTGCAATCTCTGAGGTAGGGATCAAGAGGGAGTTATGTGACTTACTAAGAAGTGAAGGTGTCAGCTAAGTGGGTTGTAGTGTTGCAAGGATAGGTGCTAAATTCCTTGGAAGACCTCTTCAGTTGTAGAGAATAGAATTGCACAAGATAGTCAATTTGGATTTGACATTGGTAGCTCCCCAAACCTATTCAGAATAGGGTGATATGGGATGAGGTCGAGAAGGATAGTCCTGAACTCTTGCAAGTTAGTAGTGCCAAAGGTGTGAATTGGAAATCATTCCTCTAAGGAAAGCATTGTAGGAAATCTTGGACAAGGGGGTTAGGAGGTTGATGTACGTACTTGGAGCTTTTGAGGGAGTCACATCATCATGAAGATTTTTTGTAATGTATATTTTTCTGAGATAGAGAAATATGAGGTGAAAGCCCTTGTAGTGTATATTTCTCTGAGACAGAGAAATATGAGGTGAAATCCCTTGTCTTGTATATTTCTCTAAGACAAAGAAATATGAGGTGAAAGCCCTTGTAGTGTATATTTCTCTGAAATGGAGAAATATGAGGTGTGAGCCCTTGTTCATCTCTGAGACTGAGATGAGATGTCATGTTGAGAGACTCCATGATGACATCACATTAAGAAAATCTACGATGAACCCCTTGTACTTGTGTTTTTCCACACATGGGAGTAGCCATGGTGGACATCATGTTGAGAAACTCCATGACAACATCACGTTGAGAGACTCCATGATGGACACTTGTACGTGTGTTTCTTAACACACATGGGAGTAGCCATGGTGGATGTCATGTTGAGAGACTCCATGATGACATCATGTTGAGAGACCTCATGATGGACACTTGTGCACATGTTTCTTTCCACACATGTGAGTAGCCATGGTGGATGTCATGTTGAGAGACTCCATGACAACATCACATTGAGAGATTTTGTGATGGATTCTTGTACATCTTTGAGATTGAGATGTGGTTTTCCATAGTTGGGTATAGCCATTGTGGATGTCATGTCAAGAGACTCCATGATGAGGATTATAGAGAAAATACCTCCCTAGCTAAGGAGTGTTGATGTTTATAGCAATGAGAGATAGTTTCGCCTCAATTTAAAATAATAAATGTTGCTCAAGGCAGGTTGACCTTTTGATAAATATTTTCTATTTTCTATTTGTATTAGAGGCTGACCTAGATGAAAAGTCACCTTGCTTTGTATATATACAAGGTGAAGTCCATTCATTCAATCCATCAATTCATTCACAAATCAATTCACACTTCAAGGAGTTCACACATTTGCAGCACATCATCATATTGTATGAAGCAAATCGATATCAAGGAGAAATCATATTTGATTGTATATTTTCATCTAGGAGAGGTGCTACCTTTCATTTCATCAGATTGGCCTTGTGTTTGGCCCAAGTTGTAAGCAAATTTCTGCTCTTTTCATTCAATATATAAGAGATATATTTTGGTTGGTTTTTTCTCCCTCAAGAAGGAGGGTTTTCCCAAGGTATTTGTTGTGTTTTGTTGTTCATCATTGTGTATTTTTGCTTATCTTGATTTCTGGTCTAAAACTAACACTAGGTTCCAGGTGATAAGTCTACCTTGATTTTTGAACCTCGTGATTCCATTGGTCATAGTCCCAATTCCTTTCCTAAATCCATGACCTGATCATTCCCTCATTGTGTTTGACTCATAACCTTTCTCCATTCCCTGGGACCCTGGATGCTCACATCAACCTATCACTCATTGATTCTTGATTCTTGGCTTGCTTTCATCCTCCATGTAGTTCAAAGGTAGCTCCTAGACCTAAACTCTCGTGCTAGGAACTAGATAGCTCAATTTTTCTACGACCTTGTCTTCATGCACAACATTGACCTACAACATGGTGCTCCATTTGGACCCTATGCACTCCTTTGCAATCTGGTTGTATTCCATGCCTTGGCACTTTGACACCACTCCCAAAAATACAAAACATTTAAGCAAGGAAAAACATAAGGATTCCATCATGAGGGGTTTACACACAAGAAAAATTTCCATCAAAATGCAATGAATTAGTTGGATTTTACAAATTTCAAAGGGGTCCCAATAGATTCTACATTATAATTGGATGTGATTGCACCTAAAATTCTATCTAGGACTCCCCCATGATCTTATTTAATATAATAAAAAAATTATCTCTTGGCCACTTGCCTCTAAATCTTTCACCTCTATACGAGGATAAGTAAGTTATGGTCAAAGTAGTGCTAAATAATACCTTTAAGATCTTGAGTCAATAACCTTATTTCAACAAAAAATGAGGAAAGTGAAAAGAATGTACATTTCTCCTTTATAAGTGCATGTTAATAAAAAAATATCATTAATGTATTTCTTATATTTTAAGATATTTATAACAATCACAATAATGAGAAAGATTGTGAATTAACACATTTATAATCACCCTATATAAAATGAGTTGTAAGAAAGAGCTCAAATCTTTGATAATTGTATTAGTATAGCATATAGTTATTTGATTATTCTAAAATCAAATAAACCTACAATACATATAATCTTTAAAATATTTTCTATGTTAATGTTTTAAAACAAAATTTAAAATTATAAGAAAATTAATTATAATTAAAACTATCATGTAAAAGTTATCTTATAAGGAGCATTTTTAATAAATTATTTTTATTGGAAAAAACCCCAAATTGTGAACATTTATAAAATTCTTGAGTTAGATGATATAACTCCAATAACTACAAAAATACAACTTGATTTGGTAATTTAAAAAAAAAATTAAAAAAATCACCTTTACAATCACAACTTTATAAAAAAATCATTATAATTAATGAAAGATAATTACGAACAAGCTTCTCTTAGTTTCAAGAATATTTATTCAAATATCCTATTAACAAGGCCAACCAAATGAAGGTGGAAGCTTGCATAGACTCTCCTAATTGACCTAAGACACAACACAACATCACATAAAACAACACATCACACATAAAAACACAACACATATATTTAATTTTTTTAATACAAAATATTATTATGTGCAAGAAGTTTTAGTTTTTAGTAAATGGTTCTATAACAGATACCCTTTAACATCATTAATATTTATAGGATATGATCTCAAGCTAGTCACTAGCGACTTTTATCTATTGCATGACACATAGAAGTATAGAGTGTATGTTATTCTTGTTCAAGGTTAAATGACAAGTATGGATTTCCCTAACCACTTTTTAAAGATTGAATGAAATAAATTCTAGGTTTTAAAACACCTAAACATCCTTATGTTATTATTTCATACTATTCTCATTTATATATCTCTCTCAAATTTCATTTACCATTTGTTACATTAGATAAGAATAACATGGTATTGTCATTCTAATCTTAGCATTATTAAATCATACAATATCTTGAAATACATTGATAATATAATCCCACACATTAGCTAGCTATTCAAAATTCTACCCTATGCTTCTACCAAATATCACTATTAGGATTGAGCACATAATAATTAATTAGGCCAATAGATTCTAAGACCTATGCTAGGAATCAAATATATATAATTGTTAGGATTGTTACAAGATAGCTATGACAATGGACAATAATAGAGATTATGTCAAAGTAACCTTTTTGATAGGAACTAGGTAGATTATAACAAGTGTAGAGGTTTTAAGATAGAATAACTTAATTTGTATTCTTAAACACATAATGGAAATGTGTATAAATACTAAAGAGATTTATCAACTCTCACCATTACATGCATATAGGAAAGAAGGTTCAAAACCAATCACAACATATTTTAAAGACAATTACATACTATATAATACTATATTGACTCATACTTCGAAGTTCCAATTCTAGGTCTAGTGGTGGTCCCAATAATTTTGCTTTGTTTTGTTAGTGTTTGTAGCTTAGGGAGGTATTTTCTCGTAAGTTAATATAAAAAATTATTGTTAAGGAAAGTCGGCCTTATTATAATTAATATTTTATCTTCTTTAAGTGGCCGACCAAGTGAAGAGTCACCTTGCTTGTGAAGAGTCTCCTTGCATTGTATTTATAGAAGGAGATGTTCATCCATTTGATTATCAATTAAGTCATTGTCATTTTCACATTCTTTCAAGAAGGAGCAAAATGTCATCTTGTAGCAACAGATTGACTTCAAGAAGAAACATATTTATCTTTGCATCAAAGGATAGGTGTTATTAATTCATTGTATCAATTCACCCTTGAGAAGGGTTTGATTGTAAAGCATATTTCTACTCTTATTCATTAAATATATAAGAGATATATTTTTTGTTGGGTTTTTCTCCCTCGAGTAGGAGGGTTTTCCTAGGATAAAAGTGTTGTTTTTATTGTTCAAGTGTTATTGTATTTCTACTTATTGCAAATCTGATCCTAAAACTAACATGGTATAAGAGCGAGTTTGAGAAAGAATCTAATCAAATTTGGATGAGCAGTCAAAACAACTCTTCTAGCATCATTCTAGAAATTGAAATATTAATAGTTCTTTGTGAAGTGCCATGATCAATGGTGGAAGTCGTGAGCATTCAATTGATTGCTTCCATTTATCTCTGGCTAAGGTAGTGTGGAAGTATATTGTGTGTGGGTGCAAAGCAATTTTTTTGATGTAGTGCATTAAAGACTTGTAAGGATGTGATTATTCTCTTTGTGTGCAAACATAAGGGAGACGATGTCTATGTTATTGCTATCACTATCTCTTTATCCTGGGTGTTAGTTGTAGGATGTCATGAGAGTTTTTCGGGCCTTTGTTGCTTTTAAAAATGTGCTCTATAAGAAAGATGTGATTGCATGTATGTCTTTGTCATTGGTAACAAAAGAACTTGAGCATTTTATTTTGGGTTGTTCCTTTGGGTGAAGTGTGATTCTTTGTTTGGAAGATTATGCAATTTGAATGCGATAGAAATATACTGTGATGTTGTCATTATTTTCAAGGATATAGAAAATCATGAATTCGGTGGATGCGCTTTGAAATTGTATAGCATGAATAGTCTTCATTTAGTGTGTATGGCTCAGTGTAAGAGATGTTTTTTTTGACAAAGATGGGCCATGTATGTGTCTTGAGTGGGTGCTCATATCGATTGTATGATTATTCGAATGTCTAGATAGAGAAATGTGTATTGATGGACTATATTGTAAGCAGTGTAGATGTTACATTGTCTACATACCCTGAGAATAGGCTTTTTTAATGTATTAGCCATGAGAGATATTTTGTGCTTATGTGTTGAGTAAATAAAAGTGTTTGAATGAGAGAGTATGGAGACTTGTCTTTCTTTGTGAGTGTTGATGTCACTTAAGGAAGTCGGTGTGATTTTTTTGTTTATGGCTATGCAAATTTGAAGTGGTCTGATAATTGTTTACAATAGAAGTATTTTATCCTCAGCATTACATCATCGGGCGAAGATGATGGTTGTTAGGAAGAATAAAATGGTTGCAACAGAATCAATAAAGAGATAAGTATTTCATACCCTTGAATAATGTTCATAAATATTTTATGTAGTTATTAATTCATGCATTGGAATAGTGAATCATGTATGCTTCTATCTTTGGTATTTCTCTTTGGGATAGTTTGATTCTATGAACTATTAGTAATCTCTCTAAAAAAAGCTTCTAGGACAGATCAAGGAGCAAAAGGATGATAAGAGATTGCATTCAAGGGAGGAAGAGCTCGATGCATCCTATGAGGAAGTCACGTAGGTTGAAGAATGGAGACACAACTTGTTGCCTTGGGACTAAGTTGGTGGCACATAACTGGAGACATCTCTCGAAGAGGAAGAACCTATTCAAATTGTCATTGTGATCAATTTCTTCGAAGAGGAGGAATTAACATTTAGAGGGAGTCTAACAAACCAATAGAGGAAACCTTGGACAAGGAGGTCAAGAGGTTGATGCAAGAACTTGGAGCTTTAGAGGGAGTCACATCATCATGAAGATCCTTTGTAGTGTATATTTCTCGGCGATGAAGTATGAGGTGAAAGCCCTTGTAGTGTATATTTCTTTGTGATGGAAAAGTATGAGGTGAAAGCCCTTGTAGTGTATATTTCTTTGTGATGGAAAAGTATGAGGTGAAAGCCCTTATAGTGTATATTTTTCTGAGATGGAGAAATATGAGGTGAAAGCCCTTGTGGTGTATATTTCTCTGAGACAGAGAAATATGAGGTGAAAGCCCTTGTAGTGTATATTTCTCTAAGACGGAGAAATATGATGTGAAAGCCCTTGTTCATCTCTGAGATTGAGATGAGACGTCATGTTGAGAGACTCCATGATGACATCACGTTGAGAGAATCCATGATGAATCCTTTGTACTTGTTTTTTTCCACACATGGGAGTAACCATGGTGGACGTCATGTTGAGAGACTCCATGACGACATCACGTTGAGAGACTCTATAATGGGAACTTGTACATGTGTTTCTTTCCACACATGGGAGTAGCCATGGTGGATGTCATGTTGAGAGACTCCATGATGACATCATGTTGAGAGACTTCATGATGAACCTTTGAGCTTTCCACAAATGGGTGTATCCATTGTGGGTGTCATGTTGAGAGACTCCATGATGAAGATATATGGAAAATACCTCCCTAGATAAGAGGGAGTGTTAGTGTTTGTAGCTTAGGGAGATATTTTCTCCTAAGTTAATATAATAAATAATTGTTAAGGCAAATCAGCCATATTATAATTAATATTTTATCTTCTTTAAGTGGTCGACCAAGTGAAGACTCACCTTGCTTGTGAAGAGTCTCCTTGCATTGCATATATAGAAGGAGATGTTCATCCATTTGATTATCAACTAAGTCATTGTCATTTTCACATTCTTTCAAGAAGGAGCAACAGACCATCTTGTAGCAACATATCAACTTCAAGAAGAAACATATTTATCTTTTCATCAAAGGATAGGTGTTATTAATTCATTGTATCGATTCACCCTTGAGAAGGGTTTGATTGTAAATCATATTTTTGCTCTTATTCATTAAATATATAAGAGATATATTTTTTGTTAGATTTTTCTCACTTGAGTAGGAGGGTTTTCCTAGGGTAAAAGTGTTGTGTTTATTGTTCATGTGTTGTTGTATTTCTACTTATTGCAAATCTGATCCTAAAACTAACATGTTTTCCATCTAAAATTTCTATCTTTCCTAATTGTCTTATTCACATTAGTAAACCTAGATGAATCATATAACTAAAATGACGTCAAAATTTACACTAGAACTATTTCTAACTCGAGTTTAGCAAATTCTCACAAAATCCATAATTCATATACACAATCCATAAAATAGGAAAGGCAACCTCATCCATTTTATATAATTCAGTTAAATTGAATTATTAAGAGGCATAAACTATTTCATAGTAAGTCCTTTTAGGTCAAATATTTTTTAATCCCATCATAAACTTAACATGCTTATGAAACTATGAATAATTCCTAAGAAAATTCACACTCAATAATACAAAACATGGACATGGATCGAAAACTTTGTTGGGATAGGTTGAAAGTGATTAGGGAGACTATATCAAATGTCAATTAGGTGATAGGGGGAGATTTCAATGCCAATCTTGGCCCCGAGGAGAGAAAAGGAAGTAGGCTTTTAAAGGCAACCTGGGCTCTATTGATTTCAAGAAATTTTGTGAAGACCTTGTTATTGTGGATGTTTTACCTAAGGTTGGTTGGTTTACTTGGAGCAATAGAAGGGTTGGGGAAAAGAGCATTCTTGGTAGGTTGGATTGGTTCCTTTTCAATTATGATTGGTTAATGTATTTTGTGTGCCTTACCTTGGAGATCCTTCATTATGGTGGCTTTGATCATTGGCATGTTATGCTTATAATTATCACCATGAATTAGAAACTTTTGGGGACACATTTCAAAATGGAATCCTTTTGGTATGAGTACCCTAATTTTCAACAAGCTCTAGAGAATCAGTGGAAGGTGGATGTTAAGGGTGATAAAAGATACATTGTGCTTAGGAAGCTTGAGGAGACTAGGAGATCGACCAAAGCATGGAATAAAAGTGTGATAGGTGATCTCTTTGAACACAGATAAAAATTTGAAGATGATTTGAAGAATATTGAGGAGGAAACAAAGCATGATTTTTCTCTTTCCTTGAAAGTGAAGGATACTTTGCAGCTTGATGAGTTGGGATGAATTTTTAGAATGGAGGATATTTTTCAGATTCAGAAGCCAAGGATTAACTGGCTAAAGGTAGGGGACAAAAATACAATTTTTTTCCACTTATCAACCAATATCAAAAGGTATCACAACAAGATACTCAAAATTTGGCTTCCTAATAGGAATGTGGTGGAAGACATTGGAGTAATTAGAAAGGAAGGATTTCATGTTTTCAAGAATTCAAGTTGAGTGTTGGGATGAACCAAATCTACAAGCACAGGGTGAGTTGTTGGACAAAATTTCATCCTTGGTTGATGTAGATGAATCATAGTTTGAGGTTCCCCTTTATGATGGATAAGATCAAATCTATTGCTATCTCCCTTGGCACTTTGAAGGCATCGGGCCCTAATGGCTTCCACACTAGTTTCTTTCATATATTTTTGGATATAGTTTGTGTAGATATCTGCAGAGTGATGGAGGAATGCAAGCAACATAAGACTTTCCTTTCTCTTGTGCCCAAGAGTAAAAATCCCATGTTCTTTGATGAGTTCTATCTTATAGCCTTATGTAATGGCATTTACAAGATTGTCTCAAAGGAAATGGCCTCTAGATTGAAGTTGTCTTTAGAGTCCATTATTTCCAAAGATCAAAGTGGTTTCTTCAAGAGTAGTAAAATTGTTGATGGTATAGTGCTTTCTCACAAGACTATTCACTCCATCAAGTCAAGGAAGAAAGAAGAGATGGTATTGAAACTTGAATTGAACAAGGCTTATGACTGCATCTCCAAGGACTTTTTTATCAAGGTGATGGCAAAATTTGGGTTCTCATGAGTGGCACGATTGGGTACTCAATTTTATTTCTTCTACATCTTTTATGGTGTTAATAAATGGTGTGGCTATGGATTTCTCCAATGTTGGTAGGGGTCTAAGGCAATGTGACCCTTTATCTTTGTTCTTATTTTTTTTAACATAGTAGAGGTTCTTGGTCACACCATCAAGAATGAGATGGAAGTTAGCTAATTAAGAGGGTTGCAAGTTTTAAGTGGGGTCCCCAATTTGACCTACCTTCAATTCATAAACGACACACTACTCTTCGGGGAGGCCTCAACTAGGGAGACAAGAGGTAATAGGAAAGTGTTGCAGACTTAAGAGTTAACTATGGAGAAAAAAATAAATTCTAACAAATCTAGGATCTTCTTCTTCAAGGAATTTTATGTGGAGTATCTTTAAATTGAAAGGATTTCAAGGTTTAAGGATGATTATCTTCCTAGTTCATATCTGGGGATGCCCTTGGTTGATAGTGAACTTTAGAATTCAAATGGTGGAAGGTTGTGGATAGGGTGCATAGCAAGCTTGCTTCCTAGAAGGGTAAGTGGATCAGGCTTGCAAGAAGAATCACTCTTATAAAGGCTTCCATTGTTGTTGTTCTTGTTTTCACTATGTCTACTTTCTAGATTCCTAGCAAGGTTTCTAAGGTGCTTGAGGCCTCTCAAAGTATTTTTCTTTGGAGAGGTACCATAGAGGATTTTAAGTATAATTTTGTCAAGTGGGAGGAGGTATGTAAGCCCAAAATTTTGGGTGGAGTTGGCTTCAAGAATCTCAAAAGAATGAACATAGCTTCTATTATTAAATAATTCACACTTTTCTTTATTCTATCTGATTAAATATTATCTAAAGTCTTCATTTCTTCTATTAATTAAATAATCTTAATTATTTAATTAATTCACACTTTTCTTTATTCTATCTGATTAATTAAATAAATGTTTTTTATTTAATTATGTTACTAATTAACCTTATCCTTCTTGTCAAATTAAATAAATTCTTATTTAATTTACCCTTTATCATATATCAACTATAATTAAATAAATTATTTATTTATTTA
>VDFB02170733.1:0-18765 GCA_007258455.2 Sequoia sempervirens | reverse complement strand
AACCTATTCTAGAGATTTGTGTTCTTCTTAAGGACCCCCCCCTCTATTTTTTCTATCTTTCAAATGAAGTGTCCCTTGATTGGACCAATTTTTTTCTTTTGAAAGGTTCCTGAGGGACCCCCTTTGAAAGATTCTCTCTCAAATGAATTCATTTGCATCTAGCTTGGGGGTAGCCTAACTAGACCTCGCTTTTCAAATAGTGTGTCCCTTGAGTGGACCCCTTTTTCTTTTGAAGGGTTCTTGAGGGAGCCCTTTGAAAGCTTTCCAACCGTCGATAATCTACGCGACTGTTCACCTACTTGCCTATGTGGTCACTTTTTGACTCTATTGCATCCACTTTATTTAGGTTTCCTCCATGTGAGAGATCTTGGGGGATACCTCCCTACAAGTTTGTGGGCTTGTAGGGGAATTTCTTTGAGCTTCCTCCATGTGAGAGATCTTGGTGGTGGCTCCCTTGCAGGTCTGTGAATCTGTAGGGTACTTTTTTTGGGTTTCCTTCATATGAGAGATCTTGAAGGACACCTTCCCTGTAGGTTTGTGAGTCTATAGAGCGCTTTCTCAACCTCCTCCATGTGAGAGATCTTGTGGGACACTTCTTTGCAGGTCTGGAGGTCTGTAAGGTGCTTTTCTAGGTATCCTTCATGTGAAAGATCTTGGAGGACACCTTCCTTGCAAGTGTGCAAGCTTGTGAGGTGCTTACATTCTTAAATTCTCTTTCTTCTCAATTATATATACTAGATTGAAGATCTACATCTTCTTCATCTTGTGTATATACCCCTCTTCTCTTCATTTTATATTTTTTCTATGTGTTAATTTGGGTATGACACGTAGTACTGAGACAACCTTTTACATTGAGGTCTCTTTACTTTGTTGACTCAAATCCTTTAGTGGATTTTTATGTTCTAACATTATTGTTTTGTGTAGTCTTTTCTTGTCTAATACAATTTTTTTGTAAGTCTTCAGCCTAGGGGCATGCTTCCATGGTTCAAAGAGTTATTTTCTCCCTCTACAATATCCTTTTGGCATATGATGTTATTTATGTTTAGTAGATTTCCTTTAGCGTGCATATTACTATAGATTCCTATGCCAACTAAAGTGGGGGAAAAATGTATAGTCGTAAAATTGCACCCCTTGCAATTTCAAATACATGTTTGCATCCACTTTAGTGTTCACTCCCTTAGCATCTTGAGTAGGATCTTTTTATCCTTTGCATCAACCTTTGTCCCTTCTCAGGATGCTCCAACACCCCTTTTCAATAGCTACCCTTGTGTGTCAGCCTTCCATCGAGCTTTGTGCTTTTCTCATTCTTGTTGTATTGTAGTGTGATGTGTCTAGACACTAGTGTGATGTGCAGGTGTCTGTGTGTCGTGCTAGCATCCTACAATGTTTCAATGCTCAAACATCTATTTCCGTGCATGTTATCCACTTGTCACCTCCTTTAGTCAGTGGTAACAACCCATGACGCCTTGTAACAACTAGAGAAGCTTCTTTTCCCTCCTTAAAAGCAATATTTTCACTCCATTTGTAGCTTCTAACTTCTTATAGCCCCATTCCTCTACTTCTAACTTCTATCCAAATTTTTCTTACACAACTCTCTTATTTGTCATAGTAGCTTCAAGCACATTCAAGCTCTCTTAGCTTCACTCTTACATCTTCATCTCCCTCATTTCATGCTTGTGAGCATCTTGGGAAATTCCATATCCCCCATTTACTACATTTCATACTTTGTGATACGGGTTCTCCTCCTTGAGTGAGGATTGCTTTTATCATATCTTTTGTGATACGTGTTCTCCTCCTTGAGTGGGGTTTTCTTTTATCACTTCTACTTGATGGTGTGGGTTCTACTCCTTAGTGGGCTTTTCTTTCACCCCACATGCTTTATCCATTCAGTTACACTCTTTCTCTCTATCTTTTGGTTGTCTGTGGAGGTAGGAATACCAAAATGGGGGTTTGAATAAGGCAAACCCATATACAGCCCCAACACTTTTTCCAGATATTACGCATATAGGTTTTGAAGTCATTCACTTGTTGGAGGATTCATTACTTGCATGGTTGTATCTTCTTTCCTTTCTTCTTCTTATCTTTACCATCTTTATTTCACTTTATTCTAGCTTTATTACATTCTGTTACTTTATCAAATTCTAGAAATTCTCAGTAATTAGAGTAGAAGTAGCCACTCTATATTTTTTTGTGACATTCTTGCTTTCTGGTCCATACGAGATGCTAGTGCGTTGCACTATCATCTGTATTCTGTGATGATGTCTTTTGGCTAAGAGCTTGTCATTTTGTCCAAAAAATCTTTGTGACTTGCTCTTTCTAATTCTAGAACTTTCGTGTTGTTCTTGAGGTAGTTTAGGGAAGTTCACTCCGTGAGACTCATGAGTAGTGAATCCCCCTTCTCTACAACAATAAATTAAGGGTTTCTACTATTTTTCTTCATTTATCTTCTTGAATTTCTATTTTACATTGTTATTTTCATTCAATGAATGAATTAAATCATATTGGCATGAATAGAGGTTTGTGTAATTGTAAACTTGGATAGTTCAAGAATGGCTAACTTGGTTTCTAGTGTCAATGATGTAATGCATCAAATGACATGCATAATTATAACAAAATTAATGTTGTAATAAGTTTTGGACTACATGGTTCAGATGAATTTACCCTAGAATTAGGCATTAGTTTCTAATGTTACAATTGCATGAGCTTGTTTTGAGTACCAATATTTTAAATCAAAGTTATCTATCAATCTTATTTGAGTATGTGTAAAATTCAATGAAATCATATATCTCATGCTTAATTTATACATTACCATGAGAGTCAACCA
The DNA here is from genome assembly GCA_007258455.2 of Sequoia sempervirens. Taxonomy (NCBI): domain Eukaryota; kingdom Viridiplantae; phylum Streptophyta; class Pinopsida; order Cupressales; family Cupressaceae; genus Sequoia; species Sequoia sempervirens. The sequence goes on along the minus strand of VDFB02170733.1, from coordinate 15,941 downwards.
AAGCTTTAGGGTAAATGGTCACTTAAACAATTTAAGGAGAATCATCTTTTTTCTTTGTGTTTGATGCTTAGACACACAAGTATCTACAAACACTTTGTCGGGATCACCCTCTCGGGTTTAATAGATCCTGAAGTGCAGGGGATAAGAGATTTGAATATCTAATTTCCCATGTGTTGGCCACTAACTTTGAATATCCTTGAACATTAGGGATGGCTACCCTTTAGAGGTTTAAAGGTTCAACTAGAAAATGAACCAACATAACCAGTGCAGGTGCCACTTTTTAGAGAGCCATGGACATGGAATTTCAAGGTGTATTTAGACATTTTTTTTTGGTTTATTTGGATGATATGACAATGTTTTCAAAGCATGCAAGTGACTATTTTAGTCACCTTGAACAAGTATTTTAGAAATGTAGGGAATATGGTATTTCCCTAAATCCAAATAAATGTGTCTTTGCCACTACTCAGGGCAAGTTTCTTGGGCACATTGTTTCAAAGGATGGCATGGTCATTGATCCTGCAAGAGTAAAATCTATCATGGCCATCCCACTTCCCAATCAAAAGAAAGGATTACATAGTTTCTTAGGCATAATTAACTTTGTGAGGAGGTTCATTCCAAACCTTGCTGCTTTGGTAAAGCCTCTTACTTCTATGCTCAAGAAAAATATGGTTTTCAAGTAGACCAAAGAAGGCAAAGATAGTTTTGAGTCTATCAAACAAGAATTGTTCAAGCTCCTACCCTTGTCAATCCTAACTATGAAAAGGATTTCATTATTTACACCTTTGGAGGTGAAGCAAGTATATCAATTGTTCTAACTTAGCTAAATAAGGAAAATTTGGAGTAGCCCATTAATTTCTTTAGTGAAGGGCTCAAATATTATGAGGTCAGGTACAACTACGCTGAAAAGAAAGCTCTTGCTGCTAATAGAGAATTGGAAAAAATTAGACACATGTTGTATAATAATAAGATACAACAAATGGTGCCCCATGATAGTGTTAAAGAGTTCCTATTGAGCATAGATATCAATGAAAAAAGGGTTGGATGGATCACCAAGGTGTTGGAGTATGAATTTGACATCAAGATCACCAATCTAGTGAGAGGTAAAGGGTTGTGTGAACAACTTGTCTCAACATTTGAGACTCTTACAGAGGTTGCCCTTGTGCTACAGGAACAAAAAGTACCAAATGAAAACATACAAGGCAATTGGGTACATGATATGACTACCTTTTTACAGAAAGGTAGATATCCTTTGGGTCTAAATAGGACCAAAAGAAGACATTTCAGATTACAGTCCATTCCCTGTTTCATAGTGGATGACATACTCTTCAAAAACAATTTCAATGGAGTCCTATTAAGATGCATAGAGGAAGATCAAGTTAGTAGATTACTAAATGAATCCCATGATGGCTCTTTAGGTGGCCATTTTTCAGCAAGGACTACTACTACAAAGATTATGAGGGCTAGTTATTATTTGCCAACTTTGTTCAATGATGCTCACAAATGGTTTAGGAATTGTAAAAAGTGTGCTTTCTTTTTTGGAAATGAAAGGTTGGTTTCCCTCCCTCTTCATCCCATTCAACTTGATCAACCATTTACACAGTGGGGCTTGGATTTTATTGGCATGATAAATCCACCATCAAGTGCTAGTCATAAGTGGATTTTAATAGCCACATCTTACTTTACAAGGTGGACAAAGGTAGTTGCTTTGAAAGATGCCACTAATGCTTTAGTTTTAGAATTCCTCAATGGAATTGTTACCAGATTTGACACTCCTTCTACCATCATTTCAAATAATGCCAAGGCTTTTACTAGTGCTTAGATCCTTGAGTGGACGATGAAGCATGGCATCTACTTGAAGACCTCATCTAATTATTATCTTGAGGGTAATGGCTTGGCTGAGTCTTCAAATAAATATCTCATTAGGATTATCAAAAGGACCATTGAAGACAACCAAAGGATCTATAATAGCAAGTTGAAGACAACCCTTTGGGTTGATAGAATTACCCTTAAAAGAGCAATTGAAAATTCTCCTTTCATTCTAGTTTATGGAAGGGAAGCAATTTTACCATTATCATTGGAGTTTCCTTCCCTTGAGTTGGCACATCAACTGGAGTTAGAAGAAAATGATGCTATGACAGTGAGATTGGTTGAGCTCTCGAAAAAAAAGAAAACAAGCAAAAGATCTATGCAAGCCATAGAAACACATCAAGCACAGGTCAAAAGAAATTTTGACAAAAAGGAAATTCATAGAGTGTTCAAAGAGGTAGATCTAGTGTTGAAATGGGATGCAGATAGAGGTAACGCTGGAAGACATTCCAAGTTTGATGTCATTTGGAGTCATCCATATGTCATCACTAGCTGCAAGGAGGCCAATGCATTCCATCTTTCCAGGTTGGATGGTGAGATTCTCCCGATTTTAGTAAATGAGATTCATCTCAAACCTTATTTCTAATAATTTTTGAGTTTTCATATATATATTGTAAATGTTTTGCTTTCCATGAAGTGCATTGCACGCCATACATTCTCCTTAAGGGAATGTATGTTCCTAGTTTTCATGCTTTCCTCCAAGTGTAGGCATGCACATTTTTTTATTTTTTGCTCTTGGGAGGTCCAATTTTGTTGACCCTTTTCATGACTCTATACCCAATGGATTGATAAGGTCCCTAGATTCTATGATTAACAAGAAATAATCCCATAGAAATCACCAAAATTTTGACATATTTGATGCCACCCTTGGATGCACATCATTTATATCTGACTAGAGAGATCTTATGTGTGCATCTTGTTGCAATCCATGTTTATTTGATGAATTTGGGTTTTTGAGGTTTTAAAACTCCTCAACTGTATCCAATTAGGGCTTCCACAACCCTCATATGCTTAAACCCTAAACCCCCTAGTCTTGGTGAACACTATTGTCATATTCCTCTATTGACCTTTTGTACCCAATTCCCAGTTGGCTAAGTTACAACTTATGTCTTAGGTGGTCATTGTTATTACCAGCCTCTTTACCCATGTATTCTAATTCATTATCCCCAATTTGAGTGTTGTGTCTTGAGGATCATGATGGGCCAAAAGTGGCGATATGATGAGTATTTGTAGGGTAGTAGTGTGGATGTCAAAATCTACAAATGGTTAGCATTTTAAAAACCAAGTTAATTCAACATCCCTATGAAATAATGAAACATGTTAGATATGCTAAATAAGATATTAAAATAGCAAGAAAAACTAAATGAGCATACAAACATGAATCAACTTTATCTCATAGTGGATTGGTGCTATTGTAGAAAATAGCCCTTTCCCAACCCTTGCTTAAGCTTGATGATGAAATTGATATGAATATGATATGAAGATGGTGTGGAAAAAATCAATTCTCAAATGAAGAGAGTGACCTTGCATGATGATTGTAGATGAAATGCTAAGATTGTGGAGGATTTGATGAAGGATGAAGCCTCTATTTGTAGATTCTCAAATGATAAGAGTGCTCAAGAGGGAGCAATGTGGGATAAAAAACAAGCCAATGAAAAGAGGCCACTTGTCATCATGTCATAGGTTGAGGGATGTGCAAGATTTGGGAAATGTGCCCAAGAGGGGGAAATTTCAAATGTGAATTTGAGAGTTAATGCTTAGTTTGACCTTTGCAAGGGACATGTAAGAGACATTAATTGCTTTGTTGGATGTACATGTCACTTGATTTTGAATTCAAACTGAGGAATATTCTCAAAGATGCCAGTGTTGAGTGAAAAATGATGAATTTAATAAATCAATAAATTGATTTATTGAAAAAGGGGATTATCTAGAGGATGGCATGCATTAAATTGTGATTTTAATTAGGATTAATTAGCTAGGATGATGATTAGGATGTTTTGGCTTACTTGATTTAAATACCTTGATTTATTTAAATCAAAAGGGATGGGAAATGACTTTTGAGATTTTAATTAAATAAATTTTGATTTATTTAAAGGATGATGCGAGCCTTTGATTTATTTAAATGAATAACCTTAGGACTAAAGACCTGATTTACCTGGTGAATGGATTTGTTGTGTTTGATTTATTCAATGAACAAATGAACGTGAATTGGGTGCACGATGTTAATTTCACGTGTTCAAAGTGGGTCGTATGACTTCTTTTACCCAAATTTGATGAAATAAAAAGGGTTTATTGAGAAAATTTCTAGCTTTCCACCAATATAAGATATGCCATATTTTAAATTTAATAGATAATTATTATTGATTTTCTACATGCATTATGACTAATGTCTTGATTGATAGGCCGATTGAAAACATTTATAGCTTTTAAACTCAGATTACATTTTTTGGAATCCAAAATATGCATCACATTCTATGCTTCATATATTATAGGATTAAAAAAGAAAAATTGAATTTCATGAAGTTTTGACTCAAGTTATGTGGTCGATATACAGTTTTTATATTTTTTAAAACTTGTAATAAAAATTCATAATTAATTATTTAATTGAAAAAAATTACCAAAAAATATGCATCACATTTGGACATGAGTCAGCTCACTTATTTCTAAAATCTTATAAAAAAAAAATATCATTAATTATTGTGGCTAGGTGGCTTACGACACCCATTTTTATTTTTTCCTAAATTTAAGTACTACTACATTGAAATTTCAATTTTCACCAAATAGATTTAAAAAAAAAACCTACTATTTTAGAAACTACATTCATTTGCTATGGATTCTATTCTACATATTTTTTGAAATAATATTATAAATAACTTATTCAAATTTTACGCTGTTGCCTAACTCGATTTTTTTCAATTTTTTGCCACTTAAGGGCTTGTTTTTTCCATGATGATCTTGGCATACCCGTATATTAGTTCTAATTATTATGTTCAAGGATTGGAGAAACATTTTTTCCTGAAGTTTTATTTACCCAAGCACGATGCCTTTTTTATGAACAACTTTGAGGCACATGCTAAAAGCTCGCCGCTTAGGTCTTTCCATCACCTATCATTAAAACCTTATTGCTCATCGGTTCCATTTCCATGATGAGCAATGATCTTTTCCTTTGCGTCACATATCATTGCAATCATTTACATTTTTTATTTCACTTCGTCGAACCAAATGAAATTAGTTCAGATTTGAGGAAAAGATCCCACAGCCTACTCATGAGTGTTCCCATGCATTAAGTACTATGATCCAAAGGAATAGCAGGGCTCATTGTTGAAGAGAAGAACCAATATCAGAGGGAGCTATTTTATGGTCCCTACAACATCCCAATTGGATAGTGTATGGAATTAGCATGGAAAAGTGGTAGTTTCCCGTTATCTCTCAATGATATGGTGGGTCCTGAGTTGAGCCTAGTGGGACAGCGAGTAGGGAATAGGTGTCATGGTGGGCCCGAGGACTTGGTCTTCTTTGTGTGTTTCAACGATTTAGATTCAATAGAGAGCATCTAACAGTCATTGTGATGGTTCTTCACATTGTAGTTTGAAAACATAAAGCTTGGTTCCTTTCTATGATGAGCGATGAAGGGCTGAGATTAAACAATGAATATCTAATGGCTGAGGTGGCATTGTACCCTTGCTTCACATCATTGTTGTAAAGAAAGGTGATAGAGTGGTTTGCATAATGCACGATGAACGACCCTAATTTGAAGATGGAGATCAACGATGATGTTTTAATCTTGGTCTAATGTTCAATCTCAACTGTCCATCAAATTTCCAATGGCCAACATTCCAATTTCAATGGTCAATTGCTCCTATTCACAACAACAGATTTGGAGGTAAGTAATGTCTCAACGACATTCCAACTACCAGATTGATCTAATTGACTTGGACTTCAATTCTATCACACCCTTCAACGACACTTTTCATTTATGGGTGGTACATTACCCTTGATGTGTTGCGCATGTCTTATTCTTCCTGTCAGTAAGTGTTGGCTTGAATTTTATTGCAGATTTCATGGGTGCCCATCTTGCATTCATGGGAGGTCATTCTGGACAAGCTCATATTTGAAAAGCCTTTTTATTAGTTATGCTCTATGATGGGAGCAATTTATATCATTTTTTCCTCATCAAGATAATCTTCTGTAACCCTACTTAGTTTAGGGTTAGGGTTTTGAATTCAACTCTTGGTTATGCTTGAACCATAAAGTAAAATATTGTATCATTATTTTGCATCCTTCCACTAGCCCCTCTAGGATTTTTCTTTTGTAAACCTGCAACTCTTGCATTCTACCATTGTAAAGGTTACTTCAAGCTTTTATATTAATGAAATTCAACTATTATCACCACTAGTGATTGAGTAAAATTTATTTACCTTCACATATGAGTTGGTGTTTTAGTTGTTTCTTTGACATATTATGGTGTACTAAAGTAGGAAGGAACAAACTCTAAATTTGGTGCATCACCTTCTTTTACATTTCATGTCTCCTTCTATCCCTTTTCCTTTGTGATCTGTTAGAATAGGTTAGCATTAGGTTTTCATTATGTTGGGTTATACCAATGCAATTGCACATAGTTTAGAAGAGGAATCCGACCTTCTCCAAAGACTTGACCTCAATTTTGCAAGGTCTCACACCTTAAGGTCATTTCTATTGTGTCATTAAAACTCTGAAATCTTGTTCAATAGGGTGCAATTTTATGTGACAATAGTGGTGTTGCTGGAAAAGTGGGATAGGGGGTGGGTTTGATTGGATTTGGTGATGGGACATCTTGGCCCTTAGTTGTTCTCATCGCATTGGATCTATGACAATATTGGCGATGATGTAATGCAAGTGGTGATATTTAAGGGGAGTGTGGATTATACTAAATTTATATTTTGGCTACATGTTTTCATGCTACTGGCCATTATAAAGCAAATTGGATTGTATGTTTGTGGCGTCAGATGTGCTTTGAATATTCTTTGACTTGTAAGACTATGAATAATTGATTGTGTTTTGGACAAATATAAATCAATTATAATACAATTTTTGATGGTATAGTGATTTGACTACTTTTGTTGACTTTATGGATAAAAATTGTTCTACAATTGGATATTATGACGCTCTATTGTGGAGCCCAGGACTACTTATGTCCCCACTATGTGACCTTGTGCCATTGTCAACCCCTCTCCCCTACCTTCTCGTTGTTGGAAATGAGATATTTCTTATTAGTCAAGGATCTTTGAAGTAGATTTACATTGTGTCTTTGTTTTGATTTTTTTATTTGAATGCTTATGTAAGTCTATGTCTAGTGTCAATTCATATGTGTACACTCAATTCTCTTTTCAAGTCACAAATATGCTTCTAATTGGATATATACCATCCTTACCCATTTTTTTTACATATTCTTATAAAGAATGAAAAATGTCATACTAACTATCACAAATATTAAATCATTCTACCAAACTACTTTGTGAAAGGATATTATATTTATTCAAAACGAACATAATTATATAATATTTTTTTAATACTCAATTTTTTTTTTAGAATATTTTAAAAATTGTTACTAGAAATCAAATAATAAAAGAAATTGCCATTTAAAAATCCTTAAGAGTTTAAACTTGAATCTCCATAATAAAAATCTGTTATAAAATAAACATACCAAATGTTTAAACTCTAATTAGACCACACGAGCCCATGTTTTTGAAGGCCTTGGGCACGGCCTTAAGTGAGAGCCTGTACATAGGCATGGCTGATGCTTAAACAAACCAGTTCAACTTACAAGTGCGGTTTGAGAAGACACTAATCTACACTACTATAGACGTACGTGTTGCACCTGTCTGAAGTTTTGCTGAGCAGCAATGAGTGATGATACTTCTTCTGGTCGGTCTGGATCGTTATTTCTCTCATTCCAACGGCTTTCACCCACCAGACAACCAAACAGAAATATTACAATTGGATTGCTAAATACACAACTTTGCCATTCATCATCACCGCTTTTGTCTGAATCATTGACATCTTGAATGTAAGTGTCATACCATCTCCTGTTAAAGTAGTTGAGATAAATTACAATTCTCACGGATAAAAAAACTCATAAAATCAAATCCAGTAGAAAAATTTCCAAAATAGTTGAGTTGGGGTTATTCAGTGGATGGATATGTAAGTTCATTACTTATGCACGAGAAGGTGAAGGCGTCAATTGACTGAACCCACTTTCAAAATAGTGATTTTGTTTTCAACTGAGTTGGGGTCATCTTCTGAGAGGATGATTTTATAAGCTCAGATTGCTTGATGTGCACGGCAAGATGAATGCGTCAAGCCCACTGTTTTGAAAGTGGGTTTGGTGTGCACGACAAGATGAATTCGTCAATATATTCTGAAACGTGATTTGACCAACCCACTTTCAAAACAGTGATTGGAATCTGGATTGACTGAGATTGAATAAGAGATTCTCAAGTTTCCCAGAAATTGCTTTGTTCAATCTCAGAAAAAGGGGTGTTCACTTTGAAATCCACTTTTGTAGCTTGTGGAGGGACCCATGGAATTTCCCTGAAATATCTTAGAAGATTAAGTTCTTGTTTCCTGAAATTTGTTCTTGTTAAGTTCTGAGATTATTTTCACTTACGCTTTGTTCACTCTTTATTCTCATTCTATTTATATTTATTCTAATTCATTCACATTATTTATTACTCTTAATTCTTATTCTTAATCTCAAGGTTTTGTATTGTATAAAGTTTTATTTTCACATAACATAAATTTGATCTGAAAATAAATTTTAAAAAATACAAGTGACTAATTCTTATTATTTCATCATAGTCATTAAGAGTCAATTTAGCATATATTTATGTGATAATTCATTATTTCTTGATATTTCAATATATTCATTTAAATGTATTTAAATATATCACACAATCATTTGAAAAATCCTAGAGCATCAAGGGGCATTCGAAGAAACAATTAACTTTGGAGCATTAAAATGAACAATGCTTAACATCAAATCAATATCTATATCAATTGTAAACTTGCATGTTATATTTCAATTTTTATCACAACAAGAAATTCAATCTAATTTAGGGGATCAATCTAGGAGAACTTGGGTCTTGCAATCTGATGATCTCCTAAGTTATTTTTAGTCATTATTCATTAGCAAAGAGCATTTATTTCAATAACTCATATAGCTCATAATGCACAGTGTGCTAAACCAATACAATTTTTTAGAAATGAAATCTATGTAGCATGAAATTGATTAAAGGCCACATAATCAACCCACACTTGAGAGCATACAGGTGCACATAATTCCAATCAACCAACATAATGAGAACATCTATTCAATTGCATATGTAGGCAAGTGGAACATATGCTATATTAGGCTAAATTCTTCATCATAGTTCCCACAAATTACTAAAGTATTCATTTATAGTTACTTTTCCTAAATCAACATTCCTATACACACTCTATTCTACCTAGGAAACTATCATTTAATTTAATATAGGTTAATAAGAACTAATTTACTTAACTTATTTAAGTAACCTAGTTTTATTGATAGGGAAATTATATTTTATTTTACAATATATATAATAAAAAAAAATATAAAACATTAATAAATTTAGGCTAATTAAATATATATTTAATCAATAAGCATAAAGTAATATCTAGATTAAGTTACAATTGTGTATTGAAATAAATATGTTGAAATTAAATAAGAGCATGTTAGGTATACTTAGATCTAGAATCAATGATGTTAAATGATGTTGATATCATACAAAGTTGATTACATTTCATTGTCAAGAAATGCATTCCCTTAGTATGATCAGTGTCTTAGAATGTAGAATGACTAAGAAATCTCTAGTTTAAATTTTAGTGGACCTCATAAGCTTGATACAAATCTCTGAGATTTACATAATGCACAAAGTTCATTTGTAATGATTGTGATCAATATCTATCAAGATTTGATTTAAAATATGCTTTCCTTCACTTTCCTTAAATATCTAAATTTGTCAAGATGGTGTATGGGGATATTGTTGAGAATATTTTCAACACAACTGGTGATTATGTAATCTTTGGTTTGTTGGAGAATGTCAAGATCAAAGACATCAAATTGATAACCTTCGACAAGTGAGAAAATGAGCACAATAGTATGTATATCGTATAATATGAAGAATGTATAATACAATGAGAAATCCTTGCACATATAGGAAAGGTAGATGAGGTAGGAAGGTAGGATTGAACTTTTGACTAACCCTCCAAAGATGGAACACTTATAAGCTCACTTGACAAGTGTGTGAGCATTGTCAATAGGTGTCTCAAGTGATGAGTACACATGTCTCAACATTGTATGATGCAAGATAAAATAAAAATATTTCCCCCCATAGAAGAGAAAAATAGAGACAACGAAGCCCTCCATAAGATCATAGAACCTATAATCTTGAGTGATGCTCAAAGAAGAATGAAAAATGCGATCCCTGAATGTTAAATAATAATTCTTCCTCATCAAAGAAGATGAACTAAAAATAAGTGCATGTCATATTTCCATATGAGAAGAATAAAATTCTTCGAATGATGCACAAGATCCAAAGACAATGGTGAAATATTTAAAAGCTTCTCAAATACTCCATGTGAAGGTTGATGTAGAAAAAAACCAAATATGTAGATCATGGGTTGATAATAGCATTGGTGTGGTTGTCATCAAAGGTTGGAATACCAACTCTATAAAATTGGATTCACTAAATAAGTTTGATTAGCCAAGTAATCATCCCAATCAACTATAGTGGAAACACAACTATGAATGTCTTGCTACCCTGACTCACAAGAATGTAGTGATGTAGGAACACTCAATATTGAAGAAGAAGAATATGAAGGAGATGTGATACAAGTGTAAGGTGAAGGAACCAATGAGGAGGATATAACTCCAAGGTTCAAATAACCAAACTATGTCTCCTTATGTATTGTTAAGGTATCAATGTCATCTATATTCAAAACATCATCAAAATTGATGGAAACAAAGAAAATAAATAAAATCTAGAACCATGATGAACATGACACATGGCAATGATGTGTCTACTTTGTGAATCTTTGATGATCATAGAATGTTGTGTGAACTCAATTTTTTGTCTTGTCACACTATGAGTAATCTTATAAATGGAAATGAGATTATTGGATAAGGGTGATCCCATAAAATTGGTTTACAATTACATTGAAGGAAAATTGGAAAAACACTCCCAAAAACAAAAAATTAGGTTTTGCTTAGGAAGGTACATAAAGTACATCATTGAATGTTCCTTCACCAATTTAAATAAATCATTTTCCAAGAGTTGAAATATAAGTGTTATTCACTATCAATATCCATGGGAATGAACAAGGCTCAAATTTATAAAATAGTTCTATGGATGTAGCCATGTGGTGTGATACCCCATAGTCATCAAGCCACTTGTGTTATGTGTTGTGTGCATAAAAAATGAGTGTCATACCCTTATTCTTATCATTTCTTGAATATGTGGATGATGTGGATGGAGAAAAAGGAAGACCATTTGTCCTAGATTTAGGAAATTGAATTTGATTTTATTGAAGAAAATTCCTTAAGTCGTCCATTTCCTTTTTATAAAATTGGTGTTTTTCATGTCATAGTTTCTTACAATAAGTACATTTGGGATTCTCCTTAGAAGTTTTCCCTTTTGATGAGGGAGATGAATATGATGGATTCCCTGATTTTGATCCCCTGACTTGAAGTCCAATTCAGATTATAGTTTCTTAGTTTCTAGTCCTATCATTTGGTCTAGAAAGAAGCAAGATGCTATTTCTTTATCATCCATATAGGTAGAGTATAAGGGAGTTGTCAACATAGCTAGAGAGGTTGTTTGTGTTTATGGGATTCTCATTGATTTTGGTATCTCTTTCAAGTAGCCCGCAATCATCTATTGTAACGGCAAAAGAATCATCTAGATATATGCAAGAATATGGTCTAGCATTAGTGGACCAAGAACATAGAGATTTGTATGCATTACATTTGAGAGCTCATTCATAGTCGGATCATTGACTTAGTCCTTTATCAATATTTAGAGAAGGTTGTTAACATTTTCACGAAACCTTTTATTGAGAGCAAGTTCATTCATCTATGAACTCTTCTTCAGATATGATCTACTTCAACAACATCATCCTCTTCAGGGGGGGCCTTCTAGTTCCCTTCTTTTCTTTCTTTTAGGGGGAGTTTTTCCCACTAAGTTTTCTCCCTTTCTCCACTTTTGATCGTTTCTTATACTTGGACACCTTATCAAGCCTAGTTGTCAAGACCCAATTTTTCTATACCCACCTAAGCTATGCTTAAGGGGGTGTTAGTGTAGAATATTCTCTTCTAGGATATTTATTTTCTCTCATAGATATTTCTTCTAGATATGTTTCCTTTTCTGGAGATAAGCTTGCTTAGGCATCCTTGTGCTTACATGGAGTTGCATGCTTCTTTTTCAAAGTGGTAGATAGCTCTCCTATGCACTATATATATGTACATCTTTCTTGAGTTTATTAATCCTAGATAATTTGAGAGTTATTTGATTTCTTCTTTGTTGCATACTTTCTTCTTTTTGACTTTGTAGGCATGCAATTATCTATCATTCATGGCCCAATTGACCCCACCATTTTTATTAAGTTTTGGTAGTCCATATTTGTACTATCGATTCTCTTTTTAATCTAAACTATGTTGTCCACTCGATATGCATTAGCTACACATTCTTATAAACAATGAAAACCTCGTGTTGTTAGCCATCACAACTATTAAATCACTCTTCCTACTTTGAAACAATCTTACATTTATTTAAAAAAATCTACAATGACATGATATTTTTTATACTTAATGCTTTAAGAACAACTTCAAAATTATCATTTGAAATTAAATAATAAAAGAAATTACAACGAAATTGAATTTGAATCTCCACAGTAATAAAAATCCAGTGCTTTAACCAATTCACCTTAAACAAAATAGTATAATAATGTCATTCTATACCCTGTTTCTAAAAGCCTTTGTGACGGCCTTTAAGTTATAGGGTATCCCTGAGCTAATGCTGATAAAATACTGATCTATGCTACTATAGACGTACATGTAGGAATTGTTGCTGAGCAGCTATGAGTGGCGATACTCGTGGTGGGCGTGGATCGTCATTTCTCTCAGTCCAACGACTTTCACCCACAAGACAACCAAACAGAAATCTTACAATTGAATTGCTAAATACACAACTTTGGCCTTCATCATCACCGCTTTTGTCTGAACCATCACCATCTTGAATGTGACTATTCATACTCATCTCCTGAAAAAGTAGTTGAGATAAATTACAATTCTCACGGATGAAAAAACTCATACAATCAAATCTAGTACAAAATTTCCAAAATAGCAGTTGAGTTGGGGTTATCTGTGTGGATGGATATGTAAGTTCATAGTACTTGGCGTGCACGACAAGGTGAACGCGTCAATTGACTGAACCCACTTTCAAAATAGTGATTTTGTTTTGACTGAGAATGAATATGTGCATGCATTTCCACATTTCCCAGAAATTGCATTGTTAGATCTGATAAAGGGGTGCCCGCTTTCAACTCAAGCAGATTTCATGCTCGTGTAGGGTCCCATGGGAGTTTCCTAAAATATCTTACTTGAAAAGAAATTCTCCATATATTATTCAGTTCTAATATCAAGATTTTGTATTCCTTGTCTTAGATCATTTATTCACATGACGTAACTTTGATTTAAAAATTAAAATTAAAAATATAAATGATTGACTCTCATCCTTTTCTCATAGCTCTTGGGAGTCAATTTAGTACACATTTATGTGATAATTCATTGTGTCTTTATATTTAAATGTATTCTTTTGTGCATTTAAATGCATCAAACAAACATTTGAAAAATCTTGGAATATCAAGAGTAGTTATAGGAATGCTTCCCTTTGGAGTAGTAACAAGAACAATATCTTTGCATGAGACTCAACATCTAGATCACTTGCATGTAATCTGTCAATACTTGTCACAAGTATATACCCAATCTAATCAAGGGGGTCAATTTAGGAGAACATGGGTCTTGTAATTTAACAATCTTTTCAAGATATTTTTAGTCCTTAGTTGTTAGCAAAGTGCATTGATTTTGACAAAGTTCAAACCATTAAAGAGCACAATGTGTTTGATCAAGACCACACATTATAGATGAAATCCATATGACACAACATTGATCAAGTACCACAAAATAAACCCACGTAATTGTGCAAGGGTATCCATAATTTCAAGTGGCAAGCATGTCAAGGATATTTATTCAATTGTATACCTAGGCAGGTGGAGTATATGCTAGATTAAGATAAATTATTCATTGTACTTCCCACAATACACCATTCCTTTATATTTAATTTCCTAAATCAGCATTCTTAAACATAATCTATGCTACCTAAATATCAGTTTTAAAATAGATTAATTATAACTAATTTACTTTAATTTATTTAATTAATCTAGTTTAACTAATGGGCAAAGTGAATTTCTCATATGTATATCTATAATAGAAATACATCCAATACATAAAAAAATATAAGATAATTGAATAAATGCAACTAACAAGCACTTATTAATCTCTAGCTTAATTAAGTTCAGGCTATTTTTTGAACAAACATGTATAAATAAAATAAGAGCATGCTAGGCATACTTAGCTCTAGAATTGATGATGTGAAAATGATATTGATATCATACAAAAGATGATTTTCCACTCTATAAATTTACACCCTCAATATGATCATTATCTCAAGATCTAAAATAACTTAGAAGACTTTGGTTTAAATTTGAGCATCATAGGGTTGATCCCAATCTATGCAGATTATATGTAATGCACAGAGTTGATTTGAAATATTTAGAAACAACACATTGAAATTATAATATAAATGATATCAAACAATAGAATGCATACTTATTAATCCATCTCCAAACTCTCAAAGTTCATATGAAATAAACAAAATACTATTTCAAACAATACTTACAATAACTTAAAGTGTTGTAATGCATATTGAATCTTTATTATAATTATATAAATAAAAGTGGCAAGAGGAAGCCCTATGCTAGGAAAACACTATCAAAACTTATCACTTAGAAGTTGCCTTGAAGATCTTCAAATGACCAATGAGGCATTCAATTATAAATATATGCTTCAAACTTGCTATCTCTTTGTGATTTACAAAATATATTGCTCTATAGGCGACTAGATTTGCAGGAGTTAAAACCTAGTAAATTCTTTAATTCTTGTAATCACATGGAAATAAAAAATGACCAACCTTAGTTTTATAAAATATATTAATACTTATAGCACTTTGGTCATTAGATCTCATCTGAGAATTTGATGAACAACTGGATATTATTAGCATGGCATGTATTACAAGCTTAAATCCCATGAAATATATTGAGTGGGTGCTTTAAATATTGTGTAAATATCATTTGCATCTAGAAATCAAATATTATAGCAATGATAGTATGGCTTCCTTCATCGTCTTACATTGAACTTGTAAAAAAAATTGCACCCTTGGGATATACAATGGATTTTAGTCAATAAAATCCATTTGGAGTAGTTGTAGGAGTAAAATTAGGTCACTAATGATATTTTGGGAAGACCAAATGAGTGGTTGAAGTGAATAAGAAGAAATTTGGAGATTCAAAATGGAGTAGGATGTGAGATGAGATATGTAAAATTTTGAGTTAGGGTTGGAGTTTAGAACTAGACATGGGAATGGAAATCTTGAAGTCTAATGAAACTTTGCAAAAGGGTGAAATGAGCAAAGAATAAATATGGAGAAATGTATATAAATCATGTGGAATTGGACATCAAGATAGGATGTTTAGGTGAAAAATACATATCTAAAATTCAACTTGAAATTTTTACAAGAGGAAATGAACAACAAAGAGCATTCAAAACTTCTATAAGAATTAAATGTGCAAATGAAAGTTAGGGTTGGGTCCATTGAAATGAGGCTTGAAAGAATAAGAAAAGTATGCATAAAATATTAGAGGGGAAATAGGAAATTTTGGAAGGATGGTAGGTGTGGAGGTTT
>VDFB02170732.1:0-20665 GCA_007258455.2 Sequoia sempervirens | reverse complement strand
TCAAAGAAATGTGGTCTCATAAATTCATGACAAGCTAATCACAATTGATAAATTTTGCTCCTAGTTATTAGTTATGTAATGTGAAGTAATTGCATAATTGCTTAGGTTGAATTTGTAAAAGCTATATTGTAATTGAAATTTTTTCATCTATCAGCATCTAGTTGTTACTTATGTAATGTGAAGTAATGCTTTGAGTTTGAAAGATGTGCAATGCAATGTAATCAACAATATGAATAAACTACATAATATAACCATTCTTTTATGCTATTGTACATCAAGATATTTAACCATTGCTGACTTGATTAAAATTTCAAAGAGTTTAATTATGCACATGAGGAGAATTAAATTTTGATTGTCAACTTCTATATATCAAATTATCCAATAATCAAGTGTATGTCCATATACAAAATTGGCATCAACGCCAACTCAAACAAAGTTTTACAATATGTGGCATATGCCATCTCGGTATCTATTTAAAATTTACATGCCAAAATGTTTATCTCATCCTAAACTACTAGTGGATCATCAAAATGGGGCCTCTTTGGAAACTCAGCTGGCTCACGAGAGGTAGCCTACACAGAAAAGTCCAACCACAGTGAGATTGGTTATACTATATAATTTACAAAAATTGAATAATTAACAAAAATCAATATATATTGAATTATAATTGTACTCTAAAATTGAAATCTTGATTACCTGAAATATATGTCTCTTCG
Source organism: Sequoia sempervirens (assembly GCA_007258455.2). Lineage (NCBI taxonomy): Eukaryota > Viridiplantae > Streptophyta > Pinopsida > Cupressales > Cupressaceae > Sequoia > Sequoia sempervirens. The sequence goes on along the minus strand of VDFB02170732.1, from coordinate 19,949 downwards.
AAGGGTCATGAGTCCTAGATTATACCCCTCTCAAAGAACTAACCAAACCAATTTTTGTAACATCAATCTATATATGTGAAAAAAACATAAAATTGATCTAAGTTAGCATACAATTGTCAGTAATAAGAACATATTTACCAGCACAAAATAAAATAAACACATACCTCTTTAGGCTGATCTTTTTCTTTATCTCCTTTAGGTGTTTCGACACCTCCTCCTTGAGGTGTTTCAACACCTCCTCCTTCAGGTGTTCGAATACCTACTCCTTCAGGTGTTGTGACACTTGTTAACAATGATGTATAGCTCACAACCACCTGTACATAAAATGACAAGTACATATGAAACTACCAATCTATGTAGATGTATGCATAATCAATAAAATATCTTATAAATCTTAATTCAATCTAAATTTGAGTTCAATTAACTTTCCCTTATCTAACATTGCACCTCCATAGTGTGGAGAGTGTCGCTCCTCGCTCACACTAGGTGTTTCCTACAAGCAGAGAATAAGATAAACATATAAGTTAATATATACTTTCATTAATGACAATTCAAATGACAAGAAAGTATATAGTAAAATAATGTAAATGGGTGAGTGCGAAAATACATAATGTGTGCGTGTCGAGGCCAAATGAAATGGCCCTAGGGGTGTTATTAGTCCGTGTGAGCTCCTCCTTAGACAGTAACTGTTAAATAGACCATGTAAATAAATATTAGTGCCAGTACTATCTCTTATTAATATTCATTTTTCAAAATGCAAGGTTATGAATTACACCTTAAATGTTACTTGTGTAACTATTCCAATGTCCACATCTCTAGCAAGAGAGGACTCTATAGGGTGTGCTCCACTCCCCTATGTGTGATCTGCTATAATCTCCACATCCTAGATGTCATAATTAGAAGTGTCTAATGGATGCTCAACGGGCTATACAATAGGACCCAAGCATATTTGTTGGCATGTATTGCAAATATGTGGCACACAAATATGTGGACTTGAGGAGGATGATGCAGTAGTACTAGATCCATCGCCAACATCACCAAAATGTGGTTGCACTATTGAAGAAGCATGGGAAACCAAAATACCACTCAAAGAGTGAATGGCCTTGATATTCTGTGTGGTTGCATCCTCTGTAATATCTTGATGTTGTACTAGAGGTGGTGGAGGAAGGGGAGGAAGGGGAACATGTGGGCGCCTAACTACTCTAACTTCCCCTAGCCTATCCTGGGGCATACCTCCACCAATTCCCTAGAAGGGTTTAATGTCAAAGTAATTGACATGATTGCCCAACAAAAACTTAGTGTATAATTTTTTAATAAAGTAAAAAGGTACATCAAGATTATTTTTGGGTGGTTTATCAAAAACCATACACCAATGATCCCAAAAGTTATCTACTATGCCCCTATGCATGCACCATTTTATAAAAAGTTTTGGTTTGTTAACATTAACTGGAAAACCAGTGCAGGGGCTAATAAATAAAGAGACTATTTGGGCTTTTGTTATTTGGTGATTTTTGACATCATCATAAGACAATCTACATGCATAATATTCCCTCATGGTTTCTTGCCATGAATGAAAGACATTATGTTGGGTGGAGAGGGTTTCTACATTTGTAATTATTTATGTCAATGTGGTTGACATATGGGATAATCGAGGTATTTTCTTATAAACAACAAAAATGCCCCTCAATTGCTCCAATTTTTCACTGATTAAGCCTTCAATTGATGGCTGCGGAGGTGGTGGAGCATTTGGCATTTCTACATTTTGATTCAGCTGGTGGATTTTCATTCTCAACTGGCGGAATTTGTGCATTCTCATTCTTAGTAGCCATAATTCCTTATTAAAGTTAAAAACTAATTAATCTAATTAAAATTAGATAATATAAATGCAAATATTATAAAAATACCCTAGTTTTAAAAAAAGCCAAAAAATCCTACTTTTTAACAAAAAGTCTATAAAAGTTCTTTAATTTTTAATACAAATACATAAATAACACTATTTTAAAATCAAAATCCATAAAAAACATTCATTTTTAATCAAAATCCATTCTAAACTCAAATTTTTCATAAAAATTCAATCAAAAACCCTATTTTAAAAAAAAATCCATAAAAAACTAACTGAAATTATACAAATCTAATTCAAAATTCAATCAAAGCAAAGAAAAATCTAAAATATAACCTTTTCAAATCGGATATTAGTGAAATCGGATATCCGTTATGCGAAGAACCTCCTCACTATGCGCTCACAGGTTTTTGTGACTGTGAAATGATTTTTGACAGCTCAAAATTTGTTTATATATACTTTCTTCAAATCGGATATTCAATATGGAATCTAGGTTTGTTAATTTCTTTGGAGGTGTGTACTGACACCCAAGCCACAAAAAAGTCAACTTGGTATTTTCACATTTTTGGGTTGATGAAAGACGTAATTTTTTCCTCATTGCCACTTTTTGGCCCATCATGATCCTGCACATACCCAACTGTTGTTATTAATGTTTTTGTTGTTGATGGTTTTTCCATGTGTTGCCATCAACGAAGAAGGGGGAGATTGTTGTAAGTTTGTGTTTTCATTGATGTCAACACACCATTGTTGTTGCATTGATGTCAACCTATGTAGATGCTTTGAGTAGTCACATTATGTTTTTAGTAGTATCATTGATGTCAACCTCTAGTGTTGCTTTGATGAGTATGTGTTGGTGATGTTCAACCTCTTGTGTGTGGTTGAGTTACTACAATATAGTTGGTTTGGTGGTAATGAGGAAGTGTTGAAGATGATGAGAATGTGCTTATGGTGCTTGTTTTCCAAGTGCTTTTGAGAAAATTTGAATAAAAGAGGAAACGGTGTGCTAAAGAGCGTTCAGTGTGACCAAGTGGCGTTTAGTGTTTTGCTTCACATTTATTCATGGCTAAAGATCTACTTATGCGGTTTGGATATGTTGATCAAAGGTGTTTAGAGGTGTTATATCTAGAGTCTCAAGTTATGGATCATTATGCAAAGAAAGTTGTGTTCACCAATGTATGAATTGCATTACAGTGTTGTTTGGGAGAAATGGTTTTGCTCCAAATTTCTCTGCGGTTTGGTTTTTGGTCTTGTGGATCAGGAAGTGTGCTTATATTTCTAGTATCTATCTCCAAATTGAGTTGTTTATTTTTTGGTGCCCTGCAAGGTTGGATTCAGGTGTTGTAGTGTGTTGAAGGTTAGTTAGTTGTGCAGGATGAGTATATTCTTCTAGTGTATGATGTTGTGAAGGAGTTGTTGGATTTCATGGTGTTGATGGAATATTCCAAAGTGTTTTTAAGTGATGTGTGTGGCCTATTATTCATCTTTGGATCAAAGGAAGTGTGTACTTAATTTTTCAATGGTGTTAGCATAGGTTCGGTCAACCTTGAGTGTTTACACTAATTGCGAATATGCTTTGATGTTTTTGGAAGTGTGGCGTGGCATGCATGTATGTATTTGGGTTTGAGTTAAGGTGCATTGTGGTTTGTCTTCATTCCTCTCCATCATGGGAATGTTTTGGTGCTGACCTAATTTGAATTTACATGTTTGAGGTGCATAGCTGACCTTGTAGATTATTTTCAAGGTTGAAGATGGTATATATGTGTTGAGTTGACAGAGGATGGTGTGTATGAAAGTGTGTGATGCAAATTGTGAAGTGCGAAAGTGTAAAGTGCAATACAATCCTTAACAACTAAGACTACTAGAAGCAGTGAGCAAAAGGTGTCTACATTCTATCGAGAGAGTGTGAATGTTCTGGTGAAGGAGTGGTGGAACTTTTTCGTTTCTCTAAGATGGATTTCTCATTGTAACAATCTTCTTTCTTCTTCATTCTATTCTGGTAGTGAGCCATTACCAGTGAGCCTATTGTATTTAGTGTTGCAATTACTTTATATTGTGAGCTAATCCTCACCATGGTTTTTTTCTTATTGGGTTTTCAACATAATTCTAGTGTTCTCATGTGTTTGTATGTGTTTACATTACTATTTCTTATGTTTACTTCCTGCTAATGCATGATAAGGGTTTAATGGTTGTTAAGGGTTTAAGGACAAATGTAGATCTGAATATTAATGAGGGTTTTGATGTTTTAATGTACAAATGATTCACCTACCCTCTTAGTTGTCTTGTGCATTCAACATGGAATCCCAAGCTTGACACTCAACAACTTTTCATGTTTATCGAGATTGATTTTGCCAAGGCTTATGATTGCATTAAGTGGCTTTTCATTCTAGCCATACTTCAAGTGCTTAGGTTTGGTCCTTATTTTTATTTAGCTTATGCAGATGTTATTTTTTGATGCTTCAACCTAAAATACCATCAATGGATATAAATCCAAGCCATTTGGATTTGGTCTATTCATCAAGGTTGTCCTCTTTTTCTAGCTCCTACATGCTTGCAACATAAGGCTTTTTCTTTTTGTTAGCCCATGTTGCTTCTTAGACCCTAGTTAAGGGTATTTCTCTTCCGAATTATCCTAAATAGCTTGTCAATGATGATTTTGTTGATGGTTCATTCCTTATTCTTATTAAGGATTAAGACAATGTTAACCAATCTATCAAATGCCTTGATTCTTTTTGCCAAGCCTTTGACTCAAGCATTCAACAACAAAAGAACCAATGATATAGGCAACATTTCCTTCCCAAGATAGATTCGATAGACACTTATGGGTGGAGGTGGATTGATCATGGGATTTTTTTTCTTCTTGGTATTCCATTTGCTTTTCAAGCTTCTCTTAGTGCCCTTTGGTATTCTATTATTGCTAGGATAGAGAAGAAGTTGAAATATTGAATCATCGAGGCTCTTTCTTTGGTTAAAAAAATTAGATTTTTTCCAAAGTTTTGGCCACCACTCACACATATTATTTTTATTGTTGGGTTCCCTTCCAAGCTTCTTATTTAAAAATTAAAAATTTCTTAGATACTTTCTTAGGGAATCTAATGATGGGCTCCTTATGGATTTGACTGTTTTTCTTGGGAATATTGTTATCTTTCTCATGAAGATAGTGGTTTTTATTTTCTCTTGATTCATTTGTAAGGTTTAGCCCTTTGTGCCAAATGGATTATTAGAGCTCTTGAGTTAAAGCTTAAATTTTTCTCAATAGGGATTGTATTATTTCAAGCATCCCTTTTGGATGGGTAGTGTAAAAAGGTTTGGACATCAACACTCTTCACACCATAAGGGATCCCATTCAAACTCAAGGAAATTTTTCATTAAAAGTATTTGGAAATCATGGGAAGCTATCAAGCCTTGACTTGTTTGAGTGGGGAATGATTTCTACAATGATCTTTCTATCAACCAATAATCTATTTGGTGGTATCCCATTCTTTTTTATCAAGACCATTCTTTGGCCAAAGTGTCATGGATTCATACCTTAAAATTTTTCAAGCAAAAAATTACAACTCTTCTTGGTCTCATTCATAAAGCGACCAATAATTTTATTCCTTGGTCTAAGATTAAACACAAATATAGGTTGTCTGATGAAGATGAGAACCTTCAGGTGGTTACTAATGTCATTTCTCTTTGGATGGTTCACAAAATTGGGACTAGGTCCCTCAAGCCTCAATGGAAGGATTGAAAATGGTACCTCAATAGGCCATTTCATAATTATGAACCCCACAAAGGATATTTATGCCTTTCTCCTCATCTTCTATTGGTGGGCTAGCTAAATTAGTGCTAGCAACTTCAATCCTCTATAAAACCTTGGTATCATAGATTTTAGGCCATCTTGCAGGCCATTATTGAGCCTAAATTGGCTCATTTTGCTTGGTGCATTCTTTTTCAAGGTCTCCCACTTGCTTCTCATCTTCTTCATTTAGGATTTTCTTGGCCACATTATCCATTTTGTGGACAATTGAAAACTCTCAAGCATCTCTTTTGGTTCTACACTAGATCTTAGGAATCTTGGAATTGGATTCATGATTTTTAGGTGTTTTATAATTTCTCTCTTTTTGTAGCATATAGTTTTCTTTGGGGATTGGCCTTGTCTCCCTTTCAAGTATACTCAAATTTGGCATGCTTTCAAGGTGGATATTCTCTTCAACATTTATAAAGAGATTTTTTTTCTTTTTCTAGGATGTTTTGTGAATGCTCATTTCTCTTTTTATACTAAAGTTATGCTTTTCTCTAACGTGCTTATGAAGATTCAAGTGCAAGCTAGAAAAGATGCACTTGAGGTGGTCCATTTGTAAGAGCCACTAGACCATTAGCGTAATGCTCCTTGCAATGTTGCTAGAGTTCTACCTCCTTCCTCTTCCCCTTCTTGAGGACACTGGTAGGGTTGTAGCCACTTCACCAAAAGTGATTGTTGTCCCAATCTTGTGGCTTCCAACCTCGAGGAAACAAAGACAATATTATCTATAATTGGTCCCAATCGTCATGATCACGTAGGCAGGGTACTTCTAGGTGGCTTGACTCCTCTCATGGGTATGGTGCTCCTAGTTGGCCTAATTATGAAAATTTACCTTAGCTAGAGTTGATTATTTCTTTAGTACATGTTCAATAGCCTTCAAAGGATACCCCTAAGGAGGAGCGTGCACTCACTTGTTGAGATTTGATTGATGATAATCTTGCCTCTAGTGATCTATGAGAGAATATTGATATAAAGACCCCCTTTTGTTGAAATTACTTTAATTAGTTAGTTTTTATGTTATTTTATTTGAACTTAACCTTATAACTTGTCAATGTTCAAACTTGATCTCCTCTTAAATGTACTTTTTACAATCCATTTTTTTAAAATATTATAATATTATTTTAAATTAAGTAAAACACATTCATTAAAAAAATCTATTCCTAACAAAATTTTATTCGATAAAAAAACTCTCCCCATACCCATTCAAACTAGTAAATATAAAATAAGTTTAAAACACAAATATTAAAACCTAAGATAAGTTTAAAAAACTTATTAAAACCTAATTAATAAGATAAGTTTAAAAAACAAATATTAAAACCTAATTAATAAGATAAGTTTTAAAAACAAATATTAAAACCTAATTAATAAATAAAAATAATAAAAAGAGGGTATTAGAAATGTCACAGGGTTTGTCGGGTTGCATCTCAACAACCACCTATAAATACCGTCAGCGGGGTGCATCAACTTTTATCAACCCTATTACATTTTGTATGTTCCTCTCCTCTCATCGTAACAGACTTGGCGAAGGCTTTTCATTACATGTAGTCATCTCTTTTAATTTTTTTTTTTTGGTTGTTCTTTCTATGTTTGTGCTTTTGCTGGTTAATGGTGAAAACGGAGTACTTAGGGTTTGTATTCTTTTTATCATACGTCATTGTAAGTTACTGTTTTTGTCGGAAGGGTTTCATTGTTAATGTGAACGAATGGCTTTGGAGGGGTTTGCATGAAATACAAATTTATTAGGGTTTCAGTTCTTTTTCAAACCTTTTGTTTCATTTTCCAAAAAAGATTTTCATAATCCATAGAACAACAGAGTTTTTTAAATTTTGTAGATGATTTTTACATTACGGTTATATTTCTGTGTTCTATCATTAAAATAAAGGAGGTTTGATGAAAATAGTTCTCAATATTACTAAAGGATATTACCCAGAGAAAGTAAGAAACATAAAATTGATTATTTAATAAAATTATTTTTCTTTTTAATTATAAAAATAAAATATCTTAAGAAATTAAGTTGACACTCGTGGCTTAATCATACTCCCCCATCTCTTTGTAAATTTTAATGGAGGTTATCGGCCTTCTTTTCCACGATTTGGCTTATAATTGAATGATAGATTGGGTTTTAAACTTAAATCAGGACATACTCATACTAAAACCTATATATAATCTATTTTCCTTAGATTTTGAAATTAAAACTTTTGTAAGATTTTCCAGATTTTCATCACGATGATGGTCTTTTGAACATTTTTCAATTTTCTTTTGAGACTGCCTTCTGCTTTTCTTATTTGTGTCTGTCAATAATTATTTCTAATGATATTTCGATTCATTGTTTTCCACGCTTGCTTTTTTTTTTTCATTTCAATGTCAATATTTAAGTGTTCTGAATTTGTAATTTTTTTTTTTTTTTGACAGAATTTGCAAGATTTTAGATTTTATTTTTGAACTGTTTTATTTTAATCTTTTTGTTATCATTGATATTGCTTCAATTTTGATTAAGAAATTTGATAAATATTACAAATTTTATAAATTTTTAATCTTAATTTATAAGAAATTATTTGTTATATATATAAAATTGTTTTGAAATGTTGTATGAAGTGAGCACAATATTTTATATATTTAAGTGTTCTAAAAATGATGTATAAGGTATGTCACACCAGTTTGTTTGCTTGTCAATCTTCTGTGCTTTTATTATTTGTGTCTGTCTATCTCCTGTTCTCACTTTTTTATCTCACATTTTTTTTATCAATGCTTTAAATATCCATTTTCTAAAATTGCAGCTAGCAATAAAATTATATTTTGAAAACCTTTTTCATAATGACAATTATGAAAATAGTATTAGAGTTAAAATTTTGAATGTTCGGATAAGTGATACGAGTTATGCTTAAATTTTTTTTTCTTAAAGGTGATTAAATGAATGGTTCAAAATTATTAATTTTTCAAACAAATTAAGTGGATTTTATTGTGGGGAAATTTTATGGTAAATGTATTTTGTGTTTTGAGTCAAAATAGTTCTACAATTTACTTTCTCTATGGATATCATCTAAGATGCAATGAGTGTTATCTATCATTCACAATTACAATAATGAATTCTTGTAAACTACTTCTAAAATTATGAATAAAAAAATAACTCCAATATAAATCTCAATAAACTGTCATATGCATAATTATGAATCACTTGTATTAAACAACGAGATTCTGTGGTTTTTTCTGTGTACCAAAATATGACAGATTTTCTGAAAGAGTTCAACTAATGATATTATGCACTCTTTATGAAACCATTGATTTTCTTGATATGCTTTAATTCCCGTTTCCTGGCTGGCGTCTTAAGGGATGCCATTATAAAACAGCTTCGTTTTATTGTTGTGGCATATCCTAACGTTGATATTATGGCCATTCAATTTCTAATGCATCCTTCAATTCTCTCTTGGTGTTATTTCCAAATTAGGACCTTTGTTTCTTCTTGATAGATGAGTTTGTAGCTGCTAGGGTAATAGGTAGCATTCGTCAATCAACAGTATTTTGGTCCTGAGTTGATATTTAAGCTCGGTGTTGTTTCTAATGTGCTGCTGACACGAATTCTTGTTATATTGCAGATTATTTGTAAGGTTTGACTTTATTCTTGAAGATGCAGATCTTTGTGAAAACCCTTACTGGCAAAACCATTACTCTGGAAGTTGAGAGCTCAGACACCATTGACAATGTCAAAACCAAGATCCAGGATAAAGAAGGTATTCCCCCAGACCAGCAGAGGCTTATCTTTGCTGGAAAGCAACTTGGATGGACGAACCCTTGCGGATTACAACATCCAAAAGGAATCCACACTCCACCTGGTTCTCCGCCTCAGGGGAGGAATGCAAATCTTTGTTAAAACCCTGACTGGAAAGACCATTACCCTTGAAGTGGAAAGCTCAGACACAATCGACAATGTGAAGGCCAAGATTCAAGACAAGGAGGGAATTCCCCCCGACCAGCAGAGGCTTATTTTTGCTGGAAAGCAGCTTGAAGATGGTAGAACGTTAGCTGATTATAACATTCAGAAGGAATCCACCCTGCATTTTGTGCTTCGTCTGAGGGGAGGTATGCAAATCTTTGTCAAAACCCTCACTGTTAAGGCTATGACACTAGAAGTCGACAGCTTTGACACCAATGACTGAATTTTGCAGGAAAACAGCTTGAAGAGGCTTGCACTCTGGTGGATTATAATATTCAGGAGTATGCACAAAATAGATTTGTTGGAAAGGCTTTAGAAACTTTCAAGCAAATGCAATGGGCAGGTGACGTGAATGCAAAATGTGAAAGCATAGGCAAGGCACGTGAACTGTTTGACAGAATGCCTCAAAGAGTTGTGGTCTCATGGACTACAATGCTTGCATGTTCTTCGTCTTCGTGGTGGAATTTAGATTGTCGTTTGTCTGGTAATACAGCTGAGGCAGATTCTCTCAATGGTTTAGATAAACTTTCATTCGTGGACTCTTCCTGTGTCTTGTTATTATAGTATTAGAACTGGTGTCCTAGTTGGCCAGACTAGTGTGAGATCTGAAGCTTTTATTGTACGTACATGGTTAAATGAGACTTTTAAATGCCATCTGGTTGTGTTTTGTCTCGAAGTTGTTCTGTATTGTTGTTTGTTTTATGCACAATTTCATTGTGCCTACTATTGCAAACAATTATCTTTATAAATTAATGTAAAGGCTCTATTGAAGAACGAGATAGTATATAAAATGTTTTTGAATTAGGTTCTTTGCTTGGACCAGGTTTACTTGTTTTGAATTAGATGGTGTATATGAGTGTGATTTGGCTTCATCTTTGTATCAACAAGATGGCTTTGTAGCTTAATCATGTCAGATAATTTCATGATTATGGAAAGCAAGATTGGAGAATATTTATTTTTAGACACATTTATTGTTTTAAAAAAATAGTTTATGTTGTTTATGGTTCTGAAATAATTCTGTGTCAGTGGAAAAATATCTTGTTTGAGTATGATTTTATGAATAATTTTGTTGAACTTCATAGCTTGGGGTCTGAAAGAGATCACAGGAAAGCTATGGCATTAGGGCCTCTTTGTGCTCCCAATCTACAATCTTGCTGCCCTACACAAAAATGGAGTTTTCTTGATCAATTGTAAGTGTTTGGATGCTTGTGAGAGTGGATGTGCTTGGCAGTGTTTCTATCTAAAAGGAGGGTAAAACTAGGTTTATAGGTAATTTTTGGCTAAGTGGCCATTGAATGCATAGTAAGATTTAGGGCTAGAATGATTACCAAAAATCAAATTTCAAATTTGAACACAAATGAGTGTTGGATTTTTGGATGTGCTTGGCAGTGTTTCTACCTAACGAAAGGAGGGTAAAACTAGGTTTATAGTAGTTTTTGGCTAAGTGACCCATTGAATGCATAATAAGATTTAGGGCTAGAATGATTGCCAAAAATCAAATTTCAGAATTCGAACACAGATGAGTTGGATTTTTGCTGGTGTCTCAAGATGAAACACACTCTTGTTCAAACTGATGAGATACTAGATAAGACGACGTCTCTTAACGGTTTAAAACTTTAAAGAAAAAGGAAAAAATCAAAGAGAAGTTAGTTTCATGATTATGGAAAGCAAGATTGGAGAATATTATCCTTATTCTAAAAAGCAAGATAGTTTGTATCTGCATGCAATTGCGGAAAGAATATTGACAATTGTTGAATGACTGCGTACAAATATTAAATGAAAGGTATCCCTACTCAATTGCATATAAGGTTGTTACAGGTGCAATTATACAATGAGAGTATACAGGTGCACAATGTGCAAAAACTTGATTGCATACAGTGTATGACATCATTACACTTTCATTTATGATTTTTAAGCACATTCATTCTCTCATAAGCATCCAAAGACTTAAAAGACACCAATGCCTAGGAAGGTAACTAGTCAAATCTTGTCAGGGAGCAATGTTGGACACTGTTGAGCGGTAGTGTAGTGCCTACCTATAATTAGTTGGGAATTGTTGCTTATTTCTTCGCCTTTTGATTGCATTGCTAGGCTCAGATCTATTCTAAATGGTGCTTCTAATTCATTTTGCAGTTTCTTTTTTGTATGGTTTTTAAGCAAGAATGTAGCAAGCACCGTATTAGGACGAATCTATGCAAAAGAGCCACTAAATTGGAATTACAAATTCTTAGAGTAGCATGGATATAAGTGTCACCGGAACATGATAAGTTTTGAGATGATTCATGAGTGTCTTAAATTAGGAGACTTCTTATGTGGTAGTGTGAGGTGGGATATACAACAATATGTTCAAGTAATTTGAAATGTCTGTCTATTTACTTTACATGATTGGTGACAACTGCTAATGTGTAGGTGTTGAGGAAAGCGTTATATCACACTTTCTTATCATATTGATAGGGTTTTCTAAGCAAGATTCTTCAAAAATACATCGAAGTCACGCCACATCTAGTCTTGTTCACAAATTTGGGTCCAAAAGTAAATGCAAGTGTGCAAATGTGATCCTAGAAGACGAACCACTTTCCTCCTAGCCAAGAGAATATGGCTGAGGATGAGGATCAAAGGGATTTTTTACAAGCCATTTTTTATAATAGAAGTGACATATTAGTTATGTGTTGGATGGGCACTCGTCCGAAGTTGTATTAGAAAAAGCTTGGTCGTTGAATTGTGTTGATTTTTTTTTTAATTTAATTTTTAATGTGTACGTGTTTTGGAATGTTTTGGATCACACTTTCTTGTCATATTGATATGGTTTTCTAAGCAGAAGACTTCACAATGAGATTTTTTTTGCAATCTATTATCAATAATAGAAGTGATTGGTTAGTTATGTGTGAAGATGAACACATTTCTTGTCCCAGAAAATATGTGATTGATGGCTTCTCTTGAACTTGAGGATGAAAGCTTGAGCTTCACTTGTCACCTTGAGAAGAAACCTTAGGCAGTTGGAAAATTTTGAGCTTCATCTAGCACTTTGAGAAGAATTCTTAGGTATTTGAATTGAAAGATGAAGCTCTGGACCAACAAATGCACACCTTAAAGACAATGGATATACTCAAAATGCTCAAATATTGCTTGTAGGAAGAAGGATAAATTGCAACCTTGAGTGATGACACAAATTCTCTCCATCTATTAATAGGATTTGTTGTGGACCATGTTTAGTGATGAGGATCTTGGCCACTCTTGAAAGCTTCAACTTAGCAAAGAGGAATTTGTTAGGGTAATCAAATTTTGAGTAATAGAAATATGTTTCTATGTCCAAGATACTTCATCTGAGGAGAAGACAAATCAATGGTGATGTCATGAATAAGTCAAATGATGCATTTTACAAATGATGTGTTAGCCATTATTAATAAAGGTATTTAAAATAAGTCATACCATAGGGCACTCACCTTGAGAATATTTGAAGAGGTGCTTACATTTTAATATAAGTATTGAATGCTATCTTTTAATATACACATTTCAACTTTTAAAATTTCGAACCTAACGGCTCTATCCATATTTGTAACAATTTTAGAGAGGTTAACAAATAATATCATCATGATGACTTCACTATTCCTAATATTGATATGATTAGATTCCACCAGACATGAGTTTTTATCATTGCTAGATGAATTCTTGGGTTGTAATCAAATTAGGACTAACCCTCAAGATCAACATAAAACTACTATTATCACACCTTGGGGGACATTACCGTTCACATTGTTATTTAAGGTTATTTTAAATTGGAATACAATGAAGATTGTCAAAATGAATTTGAAAATTTGAATCTTTTAGTACTCGTGCCTATTATCCATGGTAATCTCTTATATGTTTCAACCATGGATTCCACTATTGTTGGCTCAAAATTATGAAAATGGTAAAGAACATGCAATTTATTGTATTAGTTGCATATTGTTTAAGTATGCAACATGGTATTTACCTATGGAGGTATTGTGTTTGGTCATTGACTTCTCATCACAAAATCTTAGGAATTACATGATTTGTGCCAAGACACATGCCATTATAAAAGAATATCCTTTTGAAATATGTTGTAGAAAGCTAGTCTATTAGGTAGGGCTATAAATTTACTGATGTTATTTTTTCAGTTTGTCTTAAACTCATCTCCCAAAAATTGATAAAAGGACAAGTTATTGTTAATATATCCTCTACTTGCACCAAAAGGTTTAAGGGTGGGAGTGACTTTAATCTCTTGGTTGTTTGACCTTGTACCTTTATCATTTTGGCTTGGTTTTTAATGCACCAATAATGTGGTTGAGTAAGAGACATTGATTATCGAGATAAGAGTTTCCATATTCCTCAATGTTAGATCTATTCATATACATGGTGACTTACAATTCATATATAGACAAATAGTATGATATTATAGAGACAATGAAGCCAAGTTAATACAAATTGTATATGAGATTGGGTCAAACTTGAGTTATGTACCAAATTTCAAAATAAATCATGCCACTTGTTCATTTCTCATTGCATAGATGACAACTCTATCAAAGCAAACCCAAAATTAAGAATTTTCACCATTATACTCATGTACAACAATACTAATTTAAACTTATAATTGTCATGTACGTACATGTCCTAGTGCCAAGGAGTCTTATTTAAAAAATATTTTCATTAATCATTTAAAAAAAATCAATGTGGTTCACATGACACTATGGTAGGTATGTTATAAATCTTTAGCAAAGATACATTTATAATTGTGAATTTGGCTACTTTTACATCATGAAGTTTTTGATTTATTTAGTTTAAGTTGTAACATCAATGAGCTAAAGTTGTTGTGTGAAATAATCCAAATAATTTAAATAAAAAAAGGAAGAAGAAAAATGTAGTAGCTACGCATGTGTTTTTGAGTAAGAAGAACAAAAATAATCAGTATATTAGAAATTTGAGATCGCCACACAAATTATCCTATAAGTCGAGACTCCCACATAAATAAATAGCATATGTCTATTGACTACAAAGTATAATACACCTATTGCTTGCTATTCAAACAATGTTCCGAGTGTTCAAAAATCTTAATTTTCTTGCTTGACCTTGCTCACTCCTTCACTTAGAGAATTTCCCACCTCCATTATTTTATATCAATTTAGACATGTCCATCATTTGTAGTCATTGTATCTCAATTTATATACCTTGTGCTCTTCACCTCTCTTTCCTACAATGGAATCCTCTACCTTGACAAACACTAGCTAGAACTAGTAGAGTTGACATGGATAACCCATTTCCTCCACATGTCTATTATCGACTACAAAAAATAACCATTTGGTGAAAGAGAAAAATATATCAATGTATTTGATATTAACAAATACGGTGTGACATTCCCAATAAGTTTGTTCAATTCTAAGCATACCATATGTTGGGCTTCATATTTTCTTGTAAACACCTTTAGTTCCTTAAAACTATGTAGGATGTTTTTGATTAAAAAAATGATGCCATATTTATCAAGGCCGGTATATTAACAATAAGTGAGATTAATACAATTAATACATACCTTCTTAATTATAAGGGTGGTGATTACTTCTATTTGTCAAAAGTTAGATTTGATAAATGTAGAAGACTCTTAATGGTGGACAAACATGGTTGGATATTGAAATAGTTCAAGAAAAAATGATGGAATCTTGTGACTACAAGGACAATACCAACAAATATCATTTAATGTTGAAGGTTAAACTATCAAATCCCAAATGATATTTAAAAAAGTCACTAATAATGTTTCAAATTATAAATTATAAAAATCATAAAAGCATAAACTCGTAGGAATTTTTGCTTACTTAAAAATCCATAAAACTTTGAGCAACAAATATATATGTTAAAAAATTAAATTGAAACCATGGAGTGGGAGCTAGGGGACCCACTAATGCCACAACAATATTGAATTCTTATTGACCATAGAATGGGTTGATGTTCATGAAGAGCCTTTGGATGCATACTAGAAATATGTTGATAAAGACTTCATGGTTTGGATTTACACCTACTAACTACTCGATGTTCAAGACTTGATTCGAATAATCGATGCCCAAATGAGTATGGGAGTGGCTTATTTATATTCTTCAAATGACTTGAGGATCCGATCACACCCCCAACTTACATATTCTAACATGGTATCTACTAAATAAAGAAAATAAGGATTATCATGCCAAGTGGCAGACATTGTCAGTCCTCGCTTTATTACATCAATTTTATTTTTTTGTCTATATTAAAGTGAAGGAGGAATATCTACCAAAATAAATTTGGTTGACATTGTCTATCTTCACTTTTACATGATACAAAAGATTATAATAGATAAAATATATTTTATGTTGTACAAAGATTTTTTAATTTACATGTGGAGATTTTCATTTGCACAAGATTCAATCTTCCATATCTTTTTGTACAAGGGTCCACCATGTCTTCACATGTAAATAAATTGTACAATATTTTTAGAATATTCTACCACAAAAATCTTTGTATATTTTCCCTCTACCATATTTTTTTTGTCACTTCACTTTTCCACTTTTTTATTCGCACTATAATATTTATTTCTAGGAATCTTTTATTTTTATGAGACTATTAATTTTTTTGTATATATATAATAATTTATTTATGTACAACGATCTTGAGTATTAGAAAGAATAGTTGCAAATATAAGTTTGTACATTTATTGTATCTTGTAATTCTTTTCTTTCAGTAATATAAAGAAGCCGTAACCATTTGGTTGTTAGCCTCCACTACTATTTTTACCCACTTTCATCTACTTGCGTGACCTCTAAGTCCAAATGGTATTAGATCTTGTCAAATATCTTAATGTCAGCATAATAGATGAGCCATTAAAAATTAACACGAGTCATCAGTAAGATTGTATGAGTTATATCTGGGTATAGAAAAGTGTTTATTATTGTCGGGTTTCTCCCTATGAGTTGAGATTGAGCCCTTTCTATCATCTATTTCAGTTATTGTTGTTGTTGCTATTGTCCATTGACACTTGTTGTACTCTCCTTTTGTGGATTGAGTACTACTCTCTTGTAAAACCCTTATAAGTTATCCTAGAGCTTGGTTTGTAACTCATTGCCTAAAAATGGTTGAATTTTGAAGATTTGCTAGTTCTATTGATGGAGTTGAGAGAATCAATGAAGCTAGTATGGAAGGATTATATGAGCTTCCTCAAATCCAACCTACAAAAGATGATTCAAAATTTGAAGAAGTTTCAAAGATTAACACATCTAAAGAAATGATTACATGATTTATAAGTAGCTATAAACCCTCTATATTAAAAGCAAAAAGTGTATATAAGAAGAGTGCTTTACATCCCAATATCGTAAAGAATTTTGTCTCTAGATTAACCTTTAAGCATTTTGTGATACCTAGAATGAAGGTTGTTGAGTTAAGCTTAGAATAGGATCTTGCTCAAACTTTCCAAACTAAAATGTTATCTATTCTTCCTAGAGAAGAGATTGAATACATCAAAAAACATAGGGATGTCAATTTTGTGCATTTTGGTGTAATATTGTCTATATAGGATCATGTGTGCTTGAAAATATCCAAATTGTTACATATTTAGCTTTGTGTGATAGAAGACAAGTTTAGTATGCACATGCTTGTCAGTTATCAAGTTTATCTAGGTTGTCTAAAATTTTTGTTTGTTTTGCCTTTTATCCTAACTTTACTATAGTTGCTAGAGATCATGGGTGTTCAGAAGTGAAACATGAATCTTTAGATTGTTGGGGAATTTTCTCTTCCTTTAATAGTCTAAACATGTTTGGTGAATTCAAATATGCTTCAGTCCAAATACAAGTCTTGTATTTCATGATTAATACCAATCATCCTAAGATTCTTGAAAATTTACCCTATGCCTAAAACCTTAATGGTGAAGTCCAACTTCAAAAGGGGCATATAAATAGTATAGATATTCATTTAGGATGGAAATTGAATGGATGAAAAATGTATCACCCAAATTATTAGAAGCTACAAGACTAGTTCACGAAGTCAAAGACAATCACATAAATATTTATTCCTAGAAGCATATCTTCTAAATAGTTATGTAATAATCCTTTTTAGGTTTCTTTTCAATTGGTTAGATCTTCTTTTAGTTCATCTTCCAACCACATAAAGGCTAATTTAATTGTTGAACTAGAAGATGGACCCATATTCAAGGTCTAGATCCTTATAGCAAAGAAAAAGAAAAAGAAAAGGGTAAAATAATTATGAAGGAAACATTAACCTTTTTATGGAATGGTTCAAACTTTTCCTAGAGAAGGAACACTCCAGTGGTATAAGGAAGAAGATATTACTTTGTATAAAGATGGAAGATGGCCTCCTCTTGGAGGATATTAGAAGACAACATATGGATATATGTCTATGTTTCAATATGCTTTTCAACCTTCAAAGGCAGAAGAAAAGGATCCATCATTAGATTTTAGACGCAAAAACTATATTGGAAGATTTTGTGATCATCTTCAAGAAATTTAGATGATCTGTGTAAATATTTTTGAATATAAAAGAATTTGTGAATACGTAGATAAAAAGGTCCGGAATATTCCGAGCCAATTTTTTTGTTTTTTCAATTAATAGATTACCAATTACAAACAGTGCACCCGTTAAGGTTAGATGGATAAACCCAAACGTGCAAGAAAGCAACTCTAACCAGAATGGTGCCGATGATGGCGAGCATTGGTCAAAGGATCTTCTACGCTAAATACAGAAAGGAACTCAACGTCAAGTATGTGCTACCCAATCCAATGCGGAGTGAGGGGCGACCATATGACGGAGTGAATACAAAAAGCAATGCTGGAAAGGAACTACTGAAAAGTGAAACACTCAACACCCAGCATGTGCTTGCTGACCCAGAGTGGGTAAGTAGCGACCATAGGGCGGAGATCAATTACAACAATAACAACTGCTGAAAGAAGAAGACTATTACAATTGATAAGCAAGAACTTTGACGGCTGTCAGTACTACTGCCAGCTTACAATATTAAAACGAAATCTTGCTTATAATACAAAACAGCATATAGAAAGAGTTGTACAATATTCGTGAATGGAATTGCTGAATGTAAAGATCAACTGAAATGACAATGAATAGACCCAACCTCATTCGCCAGATACCCCTGAATTCTTCACAATGCTCTTCAAAGACTTATCACCATCAGCCAAATAAGAAATTGCAGATTTCTTAAAACTGCCCTGTCAGACCTGCAACTTTTAACATAGAAACAGCAGCATAGGAATTCTAAAATTGCTTGAAACTCCCTCTCTCCTCATTCAAAATGCTCAGTATCAATCTCAAAATCCTAAATGAAGATAGGCGCTCAAGAGGACATCACAAAACAGATTTAAATTGCAACTTTCTGAAATGCACAAATCCCAATGGCATATAAAATGGTACGGCCCAGTCAAGGGCGATTTTGACTTTAAAAATAAATGCCTCTACAGAAAAATCTGCAAACTAGGAAATAATGGCGCCTAGCCTAGATGAAGAGAAATAGAAACTACCCACAATGATTTGTTTTGTCTTTTTTGATTTATGAATGAAACAATGAATCTGCTGTAGCTAAAAGGAGAAAACCAGAAACTTCTAACATGCGAAATCTGAAGCTAACTAGATCAATGCAGATTACAATGCACGGAATCCAATGAATTCACAACTAGACTAAAAATCATCACTAGTCGTTGTCTTACAAACGAGAAGAGATGCCCAATGCTAGGAGGCCTACATTCCCCGAAGCGATTCCAGAGCCAATCCGGCAGCATAACAGTGTATTTGTCCAAAAGATCCCGAAATGATGCACAAGACTCCTTTTTATAAGTTCCGTTTGACTTCAAGAAACCCTAAATTCCAACTCAAGCTCAAACCCTAACTTTTCCTTCAATAAGGCGTCCTTTTCACCTTTAGCTCAATAATCATATTTTAATTAAAACATCACCTTGATAAATGCGCCCACATTAATTTCCTTTGACTTTGGAAAATTCACCAAATATTAAATATAACCTTAATGAAGGCGCCACCCTTTGAGTCCACCTTTTAAAACGACATTAAGTCATTCGACTAGGCCAAGGTGATAAAATAACATTTTAATTATAATGTTATTTTTAAGTGAAATGAGCTCGACTTCCCAAAAATGCATTCTGAAGCCCGAAACTGAATACGCCACTTGAGTCAATTGAAGGGGAGAGTCAACTGCCTGCTACCATCTTGATTACTGCCAAAAATAGAATTTACTAAAAATAGTAAATTCCAGAAAATCTTTCACGAATGCCGAGATGAACATACCCACTGCGAAGCCCTCACATGGGGAGAGGGATCGCCATTGAATCCACCATCTACGACAGCCAGGACTCCTCAAAATAGGAAACCTACTTTATCTT
>VDFB02170731.1:0-12047 GCA_007258455.2 Sequoia sempervirens | reverse complement strand
AGAGGGTGGATTAAGGGGATGCAAGAGGGTGGATTAAGGGGAGTTGATAGGATGAGTTAAACCCTAAACCCTAAACCCTAAAATGAGTTAAAGTGATGCAAGAGGGTGGATTAAGGGGATGCAAGAGGGTGGATTAAGGGGAGTTGATAGAATGAGTTAAACCCTAAACCCTAAACCCTAAAATGAGTTAAACTTACATAAGAGGGTGGATTAAGGGGATGCAAGAGAGTGGATTAAGGGGAGTTGATAGAATGAGTTAAACCCTAAACCCTAAACCCTAAAATGAGTTAAACTTACATAAGAGGGTGGATTAAGGGGATGCAAGAGGGTGGATTAAGGGGAGTTGATAGAATGAGTTAAACCCTAAACCCTAAACCCTAAAATGAGTTAAACTTACATCAGAGGGTGGATTAAGGGGATGCAAGAGGGTGGATTAAGGTGAGTTGATAGAATGAGTTAAACCCTAAACCCTAAACCCTAAAATGAGTTAAAGTGATGTAAGAGGGTGGATTAAGGGGAGTTGAGAGAATAAGTTAAAGTGATGCAAGAGGGTGGATTAAGGGGAGTTGATAGAATGAGTTAAACCATAAACCCTAAACCCTAAAATGAGTTAAAGTGGATTAAGGGGTGTTGAGAGAGTGACTTAATGGGATGCAAGTGGATGGATTAAGGGTAGATATATGAGGATATTGATTGAGGGGTCCTAAGAGGATGAATTAAGAGGTGTTGAGTGAGTGACTTAAGTGGATGCAAGTGGACAAATTAAGGGTAGATATATGAGGGTATGGATTATGGGGTCCTAAGAGGATGGATTAATGGTAGTTGATAGAATGACTTAAGGGGCTGCAAAAGGATGGATTAATGGTACATAAGAGGATGACTTAAGGGGTTTTAAGAGAATGGCTTAAGGGGATATGAAATCAATTATAAAGTATCAATTAAATGTATCTAGAACCATATATAGTTACCTGTCTCTAGATTGAAATTCCATTGTAATATATGTGCATCTCCTCTCTTTTTTGTAAAGCATCTAATTTTGGGAGACCTGAAACAAAAAATGATATAAAACTTTAATTAGGAAATGATTAAAGACAAATATATATATATCAATTAAATATATATACGACTAGATATACTTACCAATATTTATTTACTCTATTGTACCATCTGCATCCTCTCTTTTTTGTAATGCATCTATGATTGTCTCATGATCATCCATTGAAATTGTCCATAAAACTTTATTAGCAGGCCTCCCTTGATATCTAACTAGTTTTATATTGGTTTCCAAAATCAAATGTGAATAATGCATAATTTTCTTATGTCTTTCATAATCTTCAAATGCAGGCAAGCCATTCTTTCTCATCAAATATTTTCGAAGCCAGGTGCCAACAACAACCACTGAACCAGTTGGATACTCAAAGTTGTCATCATCTACTCTAGTATGTACCAACTTATGTTTTCTCTCAACACATCTAGCTAGCCAGTACTCTGTCTGCTCTTCATTCCCTTGAGGTGCAACAACAACATACACATGTCCTACAAAAATAAATACAAAATTCAATAAAAGTGACTTATATTTAACTCATATAAACATGCATACATACAAAATTCAACTCAATAAATAATGTACCTTCTTGTACAAGATCTAAAACACGATCATAATCATCTGATGCGAACACTTGATTATCTTCAATTGTCATTTCGTGTTGAACATGTGTCAATGTAGGCGTTAAATCTCTTTGTTGCCATTGTTCAACCCATTCCATATTTTCACATGCCTGCCAATCACCTACAATACAAAATTGACAATAGCATGCCAACTCCCCTGTCCATATTGTCCATGTGTTTGCATTCAAACTCTTAAATGAATGCCATTTTGCACTTCCATTAATTGTTTCACAATCCTATCGAGAAAAAATATCATTTTCTTCAACTAACCAAAAGAAGCGTCGAATTATTGATTTCTCACTTGTTCTTGTAGATAATTTGGTATTGCACCAATCTACAATTGCACGTGCATTTCTAAATTTTGCAGCATCCTCAAATTTTAGTTGCTCTCTAGCAAGAGCTCTTTTTACACATGCACCTACTCCATTGTGTTCTCCCTTACCATGACCAGCTTAAAAAAAACTCCATATGTGTTGGATATTATTTTCCTTATGAACTCTACATAGCCAATAAAACATTCTAGCATTTTTGAATTGACCCGTTGAATTATCTGACCATATGAGATGTTCTAGCATTTGAATTCCTCTCTTTTAAATTTTTATAAAATATATCAAAACAATATTTTCAAAGCCAAACTCGCATGAATGTGAATCGACATCACTTCTCACATAAAAATGGTACTTTTTCAAAAAATTCTATTATCTTCGCATCGGCCTTCAAAGATGTTCTGGCAACAAATATAGCTACTTTGCACTCAATTATAATATTGCATTGGATTTCTTCTTGGGTATACAAGAGCATAATTTTTAGCAAAATCAATAACTAACAATATAGTTCCAATTGGGAATACATTTTTACATAAACGAAATTGATTATCAAGCCAATGAACATTCTGAGAGTGTTGAACATATTTAGGTACAAACTTATCTTTAAATTCAGTAATAAAAGCATGCACACTAAATTTTTCCACAATTAGCTCAACATGTCTTCCAATTTTACCCTATACACTCAATATTTTTAAATTTTTTTACATCCACCAATTGTTTTCCAAATTCATCTAAACTACTTTCATGCATACATTCTCCTAATAATGAAAAGTTACCACATCTATCGCATTCTCCAGAAATGCATCCTTTTAAAAAAAATGAGTTTCCATTTAAAGAGGTGGGATTAATGTTCAAACCCGCTATGCAAATCTGGATTCTTTCCGTGTACAGTAATACCGAATGTCCTCAAGATAATTTGGTTAGCACGCAAATGCATCGGGATGGTATCAAAATATATCATAATAATGAAACAGCCATGAGTTCATGTAAACAACAAGAGATTCGCTGCTTGCTAATTCCTGCAACACGGCAGCCATACTTTTCAAATGATCTTGGACTTATGCTAATATTCAATGGTAAGATTGGAAGCATCTAAATTTTTTATATAATCTGCTTGAGTCATATCTAAGAGATGCTTTGGGATGAGGTTCATGAATTTTGGAACCCACCCTTAATTTTAAGACATCTCTAATGTTAGGTGATACTCTTGTATTATCATACCAAAATTTTTCGATTAAAGATTTAATTTCATTAGTTAATTTCATGTCTGATCTTGGGAGTCTACCAATAAAACTCCAATATTGATTAATAGGATCTTTTTCAATACTTTCTCTTCTTTTAGCAGCTCTTATCAAAGTTCTAGGATTTAAGTTTATACATTTACTAATCTTACTTAACATTCTTTTATTGGAAGCTGTTTTATCAACTAGAGAAGTTTTGAAGCATGCAGTAATCTACGAAATTTTATTCTTATCTTTTAACGACTTTTTCTACAATAACATCACTAGCAATACAACACCAGATATGAGACTTGTTCTACTGAATCATCTTTCTTTTTTGGTTTTGGCTAAAAACACCTAATTTTTTTTATCACTCTTTTCTCATTTTAAAACATTCTCATCAATTGCACCATGAGTTGACATTGGAATCCTAATTTCTTTCTATAAAACAACATTTTATATATTTTATTTCCATAATTTCTAATTTGTCTTGAAGAAACTTTACCACGAAGGTTATTTAACACATTTGTTTCAATTGTTAAAAAACATTTTCACCTTCATCCATAGATGGAGTTTCATTTTCATTCACACAAGGGGTTTCATTTTCATTTTCAAATGTAAAAGGGATTTCATTCTCATTTACATTCTCATAAGATATAATTTCATCATTTTCTTGTTTCTGTATTGTTTCAACCCTAGTATTATTAATCTCATCAATTGTGTATCCGGCTTCTTCTAAACAAGCAATATCAATATTATAAAAACTTGGGTTTGAAGACATACCTGAATAGATTGTTTGAATAGGTACATTTTCCATATCATTGGGAGGTGGATTTGAAGACACACCCGAAGTTATTTGCATATCATTCAAAGTTGAATTGAAGGCACATTTGGGTTTGTCTCCATAGTTGCATTTTCTTCCATATTCACCATCTCCACATTTGCATCATCTACATTGATTTCATCATTCATGGCTTCCTCTTCGACATTCTTAGAACTAGATGCTTCCCAATCTTTCATTTGATGAATCCTTTGTCTCCTTTCCCTTTGTCTTTTTGCCTCTTTATCTTTATTTCCTTAAATTTCTTCGGGTGTCATTACCTTCCTACATCTTTTTCTTTGTCTTTTCTTATCACCCATGGTTACCAAACCCTCTTTGATGACAAAAACAATAATTCAAGAAACCTATTTTAAAATTGCCACCTCCTTCAAATATTCAAATAAAACTATGTACTATGAAGATTATTTTTCTATAAACTCTGAAGTACAAAATCATCATGAGTACATCCAAAAATTCACTTTTTCCAAATCTTCTTGTAAAAAGTTCTTGCACTTGATTCCACTTCAGAAAATTTAACTTGCACTTTTACTCTTCCAACAATTTGAATAGAATATGCCCTGCACAAGACAAATCTGCAATAAAAAACGCAGAAAATGACACTTTAGGTCCGTACTGCAGAAAAAGAATGCTGTAAAAAAATCGTGTTTTAATAGTATTTTTCAAATTAGGGAAAAATGACTATTATACAAACGCGTACGCGTTATATTTTTAAAATGCGTACGCGTTCAGTAACGCGTACGCATTGCTTTCTGCCAACGGGCAAAACATAACGCGTATGCGTTATGAAACGCGTACGCGTTTTATTTAAATAACGCGTACGCGTTTCTATAACGCATACGCGTTATTTAAAAGTTGATCTCCCAAACCAAATCTAGCCCCGGTTTTAGGCTCGGGAAAGGCTTGGCAATCCGAGCCTTAGCTTTTGACCTGCAACTAAAAAACTAAGGCAAACTAAAAAAAAATGTCCAACTTTGACAACATAGATGATGAACTTTTTTTCTGAATTAGTCTATAAAATTAAAACCCATTAGAGAACACAATGTCTACTTTCTAGATATATAATTTTTGTTAAAATTGGATTAAGTTTGTTATTTTTAAATTAATTTCTAAGCAAACTAGGCCTTAAATTTGAAAGATCAGGTTTTTTTGGTTTTTTAATAACTTTGTATTGGTTAAGTTTCTTGTAAAAAAAATTATATGGTCCCAAACTTCAGACAATTCTCTACACAATGAAAAAAAAAAGAGTCAAAAAATATTTTGTTTAGGTTCAATTATGTTGTCCGTACACGTTGATTTGAAAAAACATCAATTAAGGCCAATAAAAAATTAATAAAAAAAAATATATTCAATCAAAAATTACAAAAAAAAATCCAGCCCAAACTTCATGTTGTTAGCTCTCTTTTCCTAAAAGGAATTAGCAAAATAATTTTATTTGGGTCAAAAAGTGTTGTCCGTACACCTGCTTGGTATGGTTAAAAACGTGGACTTTAAAAAGTGGTTTTTAGATTCTTTATCAAAAATTTAATTTCTATGCCTGTGGGTATTTTAATAATTTACATATTTGGAACTAGATTCAAAATTTCCAAATTTCATGGTTACTCTAAATTTTTAAAGATTCATCATGGAAAGTGCCTCAAATTTTTAGTCCAAGTGTGACAAATTCTGAAAACAGCAAAACATTTCCACTTTTTAAGTTTTTTCAGGTACTCCAACTTCTTGCATCAACCCAAAGAGGCAAGGTCCAATCAACAATTTGTTTCTTCACACTCAGAGAATGTTGGTTCGGAAAAGTCAATATGAGAAGAAGAAAGAGGAAGTCAAGTCTCTTCCTACTCTCAAAGCCGATTTGATCAATTCTTTTGAATTATGTGTAGAAGACAATATGGAAGGAGAAGTTTCTAGTAGTTATAAGGCAGATTTCTCTTCACCGGAAATCAAGCTAAGGAAAAAAGCTAAGGAATTGGAAGGCACTATGGATGGAATGATGAAGAGTGTTCATCACATGCGAGACAAGTTGAGGAGTACAACTCAAACCATTTTTGAAATCTTTATCCATCCAAGTTGTTCTACATCATCTCAGCCAGTATATAATGATTGCAGCTCAAGTTCACACATTGTTGATAATGGAATTCAAATTTTGTCAAATCTTGATAGAATTCATAGACATGTAGAACAGTTGATTTATGATGTGCCTAGAGGAGAAGTTATATTTTGCATTTTTATTGATGAAATGAAGTCCATTAAATTTTCCTTGGAGGAGATTAAATCTAGTCTTTTGCACATCATTCATGACAAAGACATAGTGGTCAATATTGTTGACAAGGCATTGGAGTGGAATGAGCTTACCAAAGTGAGGTTGCAAGAAGTGCATGAGACCCGAATTGAAGCAGAACTACTTTTCAATATTCATGGGAGCAAGAAAACAAAAGAAGAGCGAAGGAGCTTCAAGTAATTCTTGATGAGCTTGATCTCATACAAGAAACATATGATTTGGAATGCTTCCCTGAGAGACCAAAGCATTCAAATTCTCAAGTTTTTCATGCTTTTGACAATCTCTTGTATGAAGAAGGTTCTAGTAAGGTTTATGTAAATCCACTTTTTTAAAATGATGAAGGAATTGCTTCAAAGATTATTGAAGGAGGGGATTTGAGTTTTTCTTCCAACATTTGAGAGTTGATATGTGAGTTGCATGAAGTTGACTCTAATACTGCTCCTAGTGCATCCACTTGGCAAGAATTGGTAACTCTTGGAACACAAAGAAATGAAGACATTCTTATTGTTCATCAAAGAGTTGATGGGCATGTTGATGAAGGTTTTATTTATATTTTGATGAGGATGCTTGTGAGACTCTTGTTAGATTCTAGTTCATCACCATCCTCTCTTAGAGTGATTGATTTTAGAATTGCATTTGATGAAGGATTCATGGAATCTTTCAGGAAAATCATGTCACAAGATTTTGGATTCAATTTCTTCAACGAACATAGGTTGGTTGATTATTTTTTGGAGTTTCAAGAAGCATTAATTCAGATGGAACGAGCAAATTAGAGGATTCGGGTGAGAATATTTCTCCATCTAAGAAATGGTTCTTCATTATTGTTGGTTTGGGATCCTGGTATTATTCAGCAAGAAGGTAATATTGAAAATTCTAAAGGAAATAGACCAACAAATTATTCTTAGAATATAGTTGTGATTATTTGCTTATGTGTTGGGAAATGTCTCCAATTGAAAGTTAGTATGTGGGATCTCAAGTATATTTATATGAAGATTGGTATGCATAAAAAGAAGGTTTCTTGGAGAGTTAAGTCCCAAAATTTTAGTCCTTTCACTGCTGCTACCTTCTTTTACTGTCATTAGTTCATTACTTTTGATCATAAATTGATGATTTGTGAAGGAAATATGATTAGAAGTTGGTTTGTGGTGGCATGGGGTCTCTTGCTAAAGGTGCCACCAGCTTGGTTCATGAGCAATTATGCTCATTTTGTTGAGAAATTCTTAAGTTGCTACCACTACTCACTTTCGTGGATGCTAGTTTTCCAAAAATCTGATCCTAGGATGTTGTTTTCAGACCTTTTAGGAAGCCGGTGTAATCATTTTTAGGTCCCTCTATCTCCTATATGGACTGAAATTTTTCTGTAGATGAGCAAGGGAATGATTCAGTATGGTCAAAATTCAGGTATGGGTTGTCTTCTAATGATAGACAATGGAATTTTTGGTAACATCTCATACATTATTGTTTGGGGTAGCAAACTAATTGTTGATTTGATTCATCAATTAGAAACTCATGTTGTGAGATGTGTAAAGATTATTCAGAGTTCTTCGGTGAAAGCAATTTTCTTCAAAAGAAGCATTGTACAGTGATGGTGTGTGGAGTGTTGTTCTATGATTCGAATTGGTTTGGTAACATGTTTAAAAACATTTAATATGTTGTTGATCAAAATTATAACAGTGAAGTTTGTAGGTTCTATAGACTGATATAGGACCCGAGCACTAACATGTTTGGTGTATTGTAAATTTTGGGGACCATGATATGTTGCTCCACCTTGGGTATTCATTTGTTTTAATTAGAGTAGAAAAACATATTAGAGGAATAGTATTCCTAAGGATGATTTGGAATCTAGGAATCACCTAGGTTTGTGATTCAACAACTGATGATGATGAAGCTAATGTTGGCCTTTTCGAATTATTTTCTATGGTGTTTCAGTATAGTTTTAATCAGGAGGCTTCTTGTATTAGCATCCAACAATGCAGTGCTTACATCAATTGGTGCTATCTTTCTCCTAGGTTGATTTGGGACCCAAGGATCATATTCAATTTCATTTTTGGTTCAACATGGTTTTTGGGAAGGCATTAGAATTGCTTGAGGACAAGCAATTTTGGGAAGGGCAAAATGTAATGTCCCCATTTTGGCCATACACTCTTCATTTGGATTTAGATTATTTCCAAGAATATGTAGGCTACTCAGTTGTGCAAAATTAGGGTTTCCTTTTTCAAATACTGCTCAGTTGGCATTCAGAGGATGTTGTGCAGACTTACTATTTATGGCAATTTGCTATTTTTAGCAAGTCTATCTTTTGGCAGTATCTGTCTAGCACCAGTTCAATCCTTTGTAGTTCAGTGTTCAATTTGGTTTTCTATTGTTATGATGTGAAATTACTATTTATAGCAGTTAAGATATTTTAACGTTCATGGTAAAAATTCTGGTATGTATCTGTGGTTTGTTGGGATTCGGTTAGTCAATTTCATGTTTTTCAGTTGTACCCCATGCCTAGGCTTAATAACTTCATGTTTTTTTCAAGAGGGGTCATTAAGGGGTCATGTTGAGCATTTAATGATTTAAATAAATACTTTATTGTTGCAATTTGGAAATGGACGCCTAAAAGGAAAGTTGAATAATGTTTTATTATTTCAAAAAGTAAATGCTTAAAGGTGGTGTCCCTCTTGGAAGTTGAAGTGATTCGAATTCTTGGAATTTGAAGTGTTTCATTTTCCAATTGAAACTTATATATTGTTGTTGTTTGAAGAGCTAATTATCTTTGGAAAAAATATAACGTTATGTTGCTGGTTTGAAATCCTAAATCTGACTAAGGGAAAGCTTAGCAACTTTACTCCACTCTTTGGGCTTGAAACTATGGTTCCCTAGGTGGTGGACTGAGAGTGTCCATCTAGAAGTACATATTGAACATTATTATGGAGTTTTGGTGAGATATTTCCAATTTTCATCTTGCTAGTTTATACATGGCTATAGATGATTTTCATTCATAACTTCTTGAGATATTTTATTCTTGTTTTGGGTTTTCAAGCAATGGATTCATATTACATGGGCGACCCTTTTTGTAGATTATTGGATTTTAATTTGTAGTTTTGGATTTTCTAGAGGAGGTCGTACTTCTTCTTGGCCGTACCATTTTCATGTTGCTTTCCTTGGGATTTGAGCTTGGTCTATGGTGGTTTATTTTCATTGCTACATCTTTATATGTTGGACGTCTTGACCTTTGGGAGCAATGATCAATTTTGGAGAGCTTTGTTGGAGATTTGGTGAGTGAAATAAGCATTTGAATGATTATTACTTCATGGTCTATGTTTTGGTTCATTGGAATTCTAGAATAGACTTTTCTCTTTCCAAGTTATGCTTAATTATTGGGTGTTTAAGCTTCTTGTTCATGTGTATGCAATTTGAAGGAGATAGAATCATTTTTGGAAAAATATTTGAATTACTTAGTGAATGGTTTAGTTGTTGGTCTAGTTATTTTAGTTTGTTGTTTTGGAAATCAAATCTAATTATTTCGCTTATCATGCTTTATTTCTTGGTCATCCAACTCACATTTGCAATCAGAGATATATCATAATCTTTGTAGAATCTTGAAGCAGATTTCTATTCAAAATTTAGTGTAAGAGGCTCATTGTAAGTTGGTCACAGTAGTACTGTATCAACCTTTCTATCATTAGCTTATTTTTCAATTGTAACACTTTGTAAATTGCAGTTAATTTGCATTGTAAAGCTATGAATTAGTAGTACTAATCCAGTCAATAATATTGCTGCATTTACTTTGTGATTATAATGCAAAACATTAATTACCCCTAGATGGTTTACCACCAGTGTGGAGAATAAAATTTGTAACTCTCATTGTACCCAAGTGTTGAAAAAGTGGAGAAACCCCACTCAAGAGTGGATGCCCACCACAGTGGATGAATTAGTTGAATTGTTTTTAGTATTCCCCCCACTGTTTAAGTGGTTGAGTGGAAATATTTATGGCTGGTTCACCACCTAAGTTATTTTATTTTTGTAATAAGTACTCCGCCATATGTTAGCACCTTGCCTTCAAAAGGATCTTGTGTGCACATTCTTGGCATTGAGTTATATCTTTTACTTTCCAGTTGTAATCAATTTTAGTATTGAGTTATTTAGATCCTAGGGATCCTTTGACCATATGCCCGCCCCTCTTCCTTCAGTGGTTTTAGGGCAAATTCTTGGTTAGAGTTACTATTCCACATCATTTTGGTTTTAGAGCTAACCTTAACAGGTGCGTGTTGCATTGTAATTGATACTAAAAATTAAGGGGCATGTTTGAGGATCCCTTGAAGGCATTTCAAATTTCAATAAGTAATTAACCTCTCCAACATATGATGCATCAAAAACTCTTGTAATAGCTCAATGGACGCTCTCCAGAGGTTTGAATTGCAGAACTCATAGGACCAAGGAAAAATTTGACACATTATATTTGGCAACAACCTCTCCTCCTTTAAGCCCTTGCAGTGCTTCTCCAACATTAGAGGATAGTCTTAAAAGGTTTTTACAACCTCAATATAGCCAAAATAGCTCAATGAGGCCAGATTTGTTTGTGTCCTACAAGGCATTTGAAGTCCATGCAAAGGCTCCTGCTGCACCACTACTGATTAGCAGACTGAAGTAGCTCTTCAATTTGAGAAAAAATATGAAGAAAGAGAGCATGTTTTGGCTTCTACCACTACAAGAAAGCATAACTTAGGGTTTGATTGAAATTTCAAATGACTTATCACATTGATGATCATGGTAGAGTACATTGATGCCATTGTAGGGGATACAAAAATATTAAATGCTTCAGCCAATGCCATCATTAAAATTTTGTACAAATTTTTTTGCAGAATCTTGTCTCACAATTGTATGGACTGTTGAACCCTAAGTCTTTAAATCCATTTTTTTTTTCATTCATAAATTAAAATGCTATAGATCACTTCTTGGGTCAAAATTATTGAAAATACCAAATTTAAAGTTATGGCATAATGTTGAAAACTGGATGGTTTACTCCTTAGTGGGAGCTGCTATCGATCTAATTTTCTCTGAGAAGAAAATGTGGAGCTATGGTCAGCTTTTTTACTACTTGGAATCTTCTCCACTGTAGTAAGATAGATTTGATGTTGCCTAAAATGTATATACAAAAATTTTCTTTGGACATTTAATCCTAAGTGACATTAATAGATGTTAATATTAATAAGAATTATTGTACCATAGCTTGTGTGCACATTTCTCACTTATATATTTTTGATAACTACATGTTTCCTATCACTATAATCTCCTAAGATGTCAGCCCAATGGGGAATAGGTCTATTTTTCCACAATCATGTCTCCATGTATACATTCATTCCAATGTATAGAGAAAATGATCTTTCATTTGGATTATTCTCAAGTTCTTGCCAATGCATGGATCCTCATTTTCCCTTCTATATTTGGCTTGCACCACATTTCCTCATTTATTTATGTTCAAGTGATGAAAATATTGAGAAGGTAATTCACACTAGCTCAACAATCATAGCCTTACATTTCTGTTGCAGGTCAGATTTCCTATCTACAAAATGTGTGATCTGCTTACAAAAAAGCCATTCAAGGAAGTTATTAAAGAAAATTACTTCTCTATGATAAAATTTCATTGGGTTTTGAATGCAAAATAGGTAATAATTATGCATCATCAAATCCTTTATAATTTGGATTTTGTTTTGAAAAAGTATTTGTTATGT
>VDFB02170730.1:0-10192 GCA_007258455.2 Sequoia sempervirens | reverse complement strand
AGCTCACACATCATCCAGGTGCACTTAGACTTACCCCTATACTCTATGTTCTGCATAATTCTTTCATTTTCATAGTTGTTTGCATATCACAATGTGTTTTAAAACATAGCCTAAATTCCACTTTTGCATTCATTTTAGTTCATTCTAATCAGTCAATCACATTTAGTTAAGTTCATTTACATCATATCACATTGCACACATCCTAATTTGAGTGTTACATAAGCATTTTTGTACCTAAATCTCTCTCCTTTTAGGTGAAAAACCCTAGAAATGCAAGAGCCAACATTTAAGTTCCCAAAAATCTATGTTACAGTAGTTATTGTAGGTTCTTAGGATCAAATAATTTAGATTGCACTATAAGAGAAGGACCAGGCATGCCAAGATCATGATGGTTTCTAAGATGAGTGAGATCAGGCACACTAGAGTATGATCAAGCTTTCCAACAAGAAAGAGAGTTCTATCGGCCAGCAATGCGTACAAAACAAAGAGGAACTCAACCCGCCTGGAGGAAATAGCACCCATCTAACCCAACATGACCTGGACATCACCGCAGCTGGCATCTATCCCAGGAGCAGGTACTTAGGCATCAACTAGAGTAGTTGCTGCACGCTACAGGGTAGGTGGGATTCCTTTACACCTACGCGTGCCAAGTGAGTAAGCACCTATTATAGGATCTTGTATCACATGGCAGTGCCATCACATAGGCAACAACGTAATTATTCACATAAGAGTGATATGGGTCCTAGTAGACAAGAGGGATTGATGGGTACACTCTCGCAGGCTCGATTATATGGGCAATACAACCTGTGGGGCTTCCACTAGAGCAGCCTCCTCTCGATTGAGAGGATCGGGGGAGCTCAGGATAGTTTGATTTGTACATAGAGATTTATTGTATCCATGTGTTTGATGTAGACAAAATTATTATGTGGGTTCCACAAATAGTAGTGGGGTCCACAAATAGTAGTGAGGTCCACAAATAGTAGTGGGGTCTACAAATAGTAGTGGGGTCTACCGCTCAGGTGGGGCTATGACCTCACCAACCATAAGGAATATAGGTTGATGGGTGAAGCCAAGGAATACTTGCACACCTACATGTAATAATATCATCACACATTTATGCAACACCTGTTACATGCATATTTTGACCCTAAACATGACCACATTTTATTGCTTAGTTAGACCATACATGTGTGACACAATAAAAAGAATGAACACATGTTATGCTTCCATACACACGAACAACTTGGCGACCTTCCTGCCATAAAATATGATTATTCAACCAACACCATTGAGATTTGGCACATGATGACATTTTTCCACAAGTCATAGTGATCTAACTAGCACAATTTTGGTTTGACATATGTTGTCATCCTATCCACATTCATTGGATATGGATAGCCTTATGTATATTTTGATGTATATCACACACATTTGATATGTAACATGACAGTCAGTTTATATATATATATATATATATATATATATATGAGATGAGTGGTTATTATGTGATCATGTTATGGTGTTGTTGTATGTTTATGATATTTTATGATGTATGATGTATATGCTATGATTATGGATGCAAATGTTATGATATGTTATTTCATGTTTCCATGATGTGATGATGGATGTTACTCCCACTGCCTGAGTAATTCCAAATCTGAAAGATCAAAGACATACCAAGTCTACCAATAACAGCACATAGAAAATGTAACCATGTAGTACCAAAAATATCCACAATGATACGCACAACCTGTAACAAACCGTTACAAGATTCATTTCTCTCACCACAAGTCTTCACAGTTCTCCCAAGCTCTCCACACGCAATCAAAGGAAAAAGGATTAAGAACCTCCATGTCATCACCCATGAACATGAGTGAAAACACATGACCACAATCAAGTGATCACTATAGCTCCAACCAAACCTCAAACCAATGAAATGTGAAACCAAACATCCAAGAAGTAAACCAAGACCAAAGAGAGAAACTTTGCACACCATATCCCTGTAGAACATCCTCCTATATACACTTCTAACAGCCAATTGTGTCAAGAATGATCTCCTTCTCATCCCAAAATAAAATCCTTAACAACATCCAACTGTTCAATCACCAAGATCAAACAAACTTCTAATATCATGTAATCAACATGGATGTAAGCCTCTCAAAGAAGATCAAGCTAGTTCATTCCCCATTTCGGGAAATCAGCCCATACATCATCTTCTACCAATTCTCATCAGTAAAACACATAACAGAAAATCTCAAGGAGATAAACAAGCTATACAACTTCCACTATGAATCCTCAAGAACCTTTAAATAGCAATTCAAGATCCATATCATGAAAGTGAACATAAAACACATCTAAAAAATATAATGGGCCAAATACCTCTCAGATAAACTGTCGAGCAGACCAAGAGTGGGAACAAGAATACTCCTTCTAGATAAATAAACCATCATGACTAATCCAAGAGCAATCTCCTCATAGGTCTCTAATTGAACTCACGTTCAACCAAGGTGTAGGCTTCTCATACTTTCTGCTAAAAACTTTATCAAGAGTAAGAATCAACAACACTTCTCTCATAAGAGAAAAAACAACCTCACCTTATTCTTCATGTATCCATGAGTACTAGCAATCGATCATCTCATGCTAAATTTCAACTGCATTACCGCACTATCACGAAGTATCAAGGAAATAATCAAAGTACCAAATACGTAGTTAATTTACTGCACCACCGCCAAAAGCTCCAATCATCTCAATTAGAAACTTATCATGACACCATGATCTACATATCCTAGGGAGATACCATACTTCAAGTGACTTCACCATGGTCTCAAGTTCAATGCACAATGCCAAAACTCTAGTGCACAAGCAAGAGTATACCATGACATAAAGCAAACAGACTCAAAACCAACATCACCTATCAAGCACCACCAACACCTTAGCCAAAGACTCCAAGTGTCCTCCATGGATCCAAGATGTTGCACATCTTCAAATAATGTCCATGTAAAAGTGAAAGAACCCTTCTGCAGCGAACAAGATCCTGGGAAACGCTCTACAACACTAAAGAAGACCATTCACCACTGTGTGATGGTAGAACCCATACGCCACTACTAGAGCGCCCTACTAAAACGGTGGACACCCGAAAGTCGCAAGCATCAAGGGATCTAACCGCCTGTGTTCCCATAACCAACATTCGTGTACCTAAGAATATCCATCCTCTCATCTCAAAGCAATCACACCAAAGCACAAGTGACCACATACAAGGCTAGCTAACAAGTCTGCACATGCAAATAATCAACCTCATGGATAGAGACGGTCCACATCCAAGTTATCTCACTGCAGCCAATGCCTAGCTAATCCATCAACCATATAACTCATAGATCACAAACATCAAACATGCAAACCTATCATCGCATTGGAAACTGCAACACTGAGATTTCAAAGAGAATAACCATGTAGACAACATGACTCAAACACTAGATCATGCCAGATCTGATTTTCCAATCATGTCCACAATGAGCACCATAATCATGAAACCCACAAGCATCACCACAAGAATTCTGAGTGAAAAATCACGTACCAACACTCCCATGCAAAGAAGAGATCACACCTTCTCAAACCATGCACAAAGCATGCATGCAAAACTGCAACTATCTCATCCAGCAACACCCCAAAATTCAGGCTCTAGAAAATAGCTTATCAACAACTCCACATAACCACAAGTTTTGCTTAACCGTGTAAAACCTACAAAACCACTGAGCCATGCAAAGTACAAAACATCCTTGAAAAGGAAACAACAGTTCAAGAGAAAACCAATCCCCTTTCAGGCCAACCCTAAAACCACCAACATGTACATGCATCCGAGAAAGAGAGAAAAAGCTATTTCAGAAGCTTGCAAATCATCTCATGATTAATTTCATAGCCTTCAAGCATTTGAGGTTAACAGGAAATAGTTCCTTCCAACACCAGGAACCACCACCTAGCATAAGCACTCTCTTCCATGACTGAGAAACAACCTAGGCTTCTCCATATCACCCAAGAGCCTGACACGTAGACACCCAATATGAAAGCTTTACTGCTACAGAGCCACAGAGCAAAGAAAACCACCTCATACTCCAAGGTTATACCGCTGCCAACTAGAAGACACAGATCACAACAAAACAACATGATCAACTCCCTTTTCCATCTCCACCATCCTTCGAGCTGTGTGATGTCTCCGAATATCACAAGACTTCCACTAAACAAAGGATCAATAAATCGGTCCATTCCTCTAGATTTCCTCCAGCCTATCAAGCTAAGAAATCTTCACAAGAGAAATACCCAAAACTAGCAACCAAAAGAAGGCTCTGATACCACTTGTAAGGGAAATTTAGGGAATCTCAGAGAAATCTCCAAGAACAGTGGTGCCTTTGGTAACTTCAATTTCAATTCGATTGCCTCAAAGACATGTACAACTATGTCCTAAAGCAGAAACAGACACAGTTCATTTCCCACATGAATCCTTCTGAGAGAAGCACATGTAAATTAAACATCATGTAATAATAGATTCTAGCTGTAAATCCAACATATGAAAGAGAAGACAAAAAACTAGAACACATGACTTACTGGGAAACCATTTCGGGTAAAACCCACACTCCAAGATCGAGCCATTGTATTGGTCTAAACTAATACAATTGTGCTCATAGCCTTTTAGATTACATCTTGCTCATTCTAGATACAATTTGTAACCAACTCTCCCTCTTCATTTTGATCAACCTTCAAACCAAACAATCTCGCATTTCCATTGGGTAGGATACACCTCACAAAGATACAAGATATAGATCAAATATGAGATCAACCATAGGCTCAATCCCTGATTAGAGAGTAATGCAAAGATAACCGCGTTCTCACACTTTCCCCTCATTTCTGCCTCATGGCCTTGGCCTCTAGCTAGCCATACCTTTGCCCCTGCCTCTATTTGCCACCCATACCTAACAACTATTCATCAGAATCAATATCATCTCGTAATTTCTCAAAGATATCCATGATGCCCCCTGCTTGTCAACTTCCCCCGAATGTACCACAATAGACTAGTCTCCAACGTTCCCAGAGCCCGCTTCTATGATTAATATCAAAGACACACACCACATAGGATGGTCTTCTCTCGGTCAAAGCGATCAACCTGTGTTGGCATGTTGGTGAGACACAAGAAGTGTTTCCCTAATGCCCAAAGACTTCACCATCGATGTCGCCAAGAGTCATCCTTATAGCCAAGATGTTACATCGAGTCCAGAGCTATCACTAAGACTTCACCCATGTCACCAAGACTTCACCAAGCCTTTTCTCATGTATCGCTATCGCGCAGACTCATCACTATCGGTGAGACGTCATACTGAAGCTCCATAAGTCACATAGACATGAGAATTCACATCGGCGAGACTATCATCTTTCGCCAAGACATCACACTGAGGTTCAAAGTTACTCCAAAGTGCTCATCTATCACCAAGACATATCGCTATCGTGAAACATCATACCAGCATTAAGGATATTATACCAA
Organism: Sequoia sempervirens; assembly: GCA_007258455.2. Taxonomy (NCBI): domain Eukaryota; kingdom Viridiplantae; phylum Streptophyta; class Pinopsida; order Cupressales; family Cupressaceae; genus Sequoia; species Sequoia sempervirens. Next base: position 4,662 of record VDFB02170730.1, on the reverse strand, counting down.
ACATTCAACATCTGCAAGACATACCACTACCGAGATGTTACTCAATACCTCCATAAGTCATACCGGCACCAAACACCACCTACAATGTTTCTATCCATCACTAAGTGACCTCAAGACCGACCTTACCTACCAGTGTATACCATCGGGTGAGACACACTAATCAGGCTTCTGCCAAGAGTTCTTCCCCGTAGTGTTCTAGTCACCTCGAAGGCTCTGTAATAAAGCTAATAATGAGACATCCATATCGTAGACTTCTGCCAAAATAATCTAAGACTCTCCCCGAAGACTTCAACAAAAAACACTATTGGTGAGACAATAGCTATCACTGGGACCTCACACTGAAGCAACCCGATATACGATATGAATGGCCTGTCAGCCAGAGATCTCCATGGGTGGTGAGAGGGTATACTGAACAAAATGTCATAGCAATAGGCTCCTTCGGTGAGACAGACGTAAGGTCACAACAACCTGAATAATTTCAACAAGGTTTCAAATCGCTAGTCGCCGCATTAATAAAATATGTCACACCTAATTTTCCTTCTATACTCTCTAGCCTCGTGGGATTGAGGCACACATTTCTAACAAAGAAAAGATCAAGATGAAAAATATCAATGCCATCATATCTCTTGCTAGAGAGAGTTCTTTTAGTTGATATTTGAAATGGTGTCTATTGTAGGAAAGATCTATCCATTAAGAATTCATTGGATGTTGCTTGTTTCTAAAATGTTTAGGTTGTTGATGTGAAGGTTAACTAGCATTTTTTAGAATGATCTAGACTTATGATTTTGTGTGAAAGTTTATGTTTCAACAAGTTAATTGTACTTGCTTTTGTTTTTTTTTCCAAAGGTGAGGGTGATGATAAGTTTATAATGGATGAAAGATTATTGTGGATGGAGAGTGAGATGGGATGGGTTAATGTTAAGTTTAATTTTAAATGTTTCCAATGTTTTTGACTTTTTGAGGATATTTTGAGGCTATTTTTTGGGATGTTTTTTCTAAGTTTGTTTTTGGTATTTTAAAATATTTCAATGTTTTTGGGGTTTTCAATATATTTGGATGAGAGAACAAGATATAAGGGGTAGATCTATGCCTTGAGGGCTCATCAGAGATGGTCATGCCTACGTGAATGCACAAAGGCTTTGTAGTTAAATTATTTGGACTTGGATTTAGCACATACTTGATGGCGAATGATATTTTGGGATTTTGACATTTTGTGGATATTTTTGAGTTTTCAATCATTTTTTAATGTTTAGGGATTTTCAAATTTTTTTGGATTTTTTTGGATTTTGATGTCATTTTGAATGTTTTTGTATTTTAAATATATAAATACTTTTTGAGATTTTTGAGTTTAAATGACTTAGGTGATATCCATGAATTGATGTGGATGACTAGGTGTAGGAAGATGCCCCCAGTCATGTGTTTAGTTCACTTTGAAATAGGTAGGAAAAACTAGCCTTAAGATAATGCCAAGTAATACTTATAGGGATAGATACACGTCGAACACCAAACCATGATAGGGATGAAGATGGATGGATAAAAATATTATTATGAATGGATGAAAGTTTATTATGAATGGATGAAAGGAGAAAGAGTACTTGATATATGGTAGATGATGCTTATTTATACAAGGCACATATTTTCTAGGTTTTCACCAAGGTACCTTTCCCAAAGTGCCACCAAAGTGGTTTTCACTAGAGGATGATTTTTCTCTTTATTATTTTTATCCTTTTTTTTGGATTTTTAATTTATTTTAATTTTTTGGTTTTTTGGTTTAATGTACCCCTCATGGGTTAGGAATAGAACCACTTGAAATGATTGTTTTTGATAATTTCCTCTAAGGGATCCCCTTCAGGTGTCACTAACTAATATGCTCTTGATCCATATCTTGCAATAATGACAAAAGGTGGCCCCAACCAGTTAGGTTAAAACTTTCCTTTGTTATCCTCATCTAACTTATTTTTCTAATTTTATTTAAGGAAATGGCATCCTACTTGGAAGTGTTAGCCTTTTATCTTTTAGTTGTATCTTATATGTAGCCAATTTTGATAGTTTTGCAAGTGATTTAGTGCTTCTAGGAGATGCTCATCTAACAACTCAAGTTCATTCAACCTAGAAGTCTTGTATTCTTGATCATTTATTAAGTGTTATTATGAAACTCTCAGTGATGGGAGCTTGACCTCAATAGGTAGTATACCTTCAGTTTTTTATACCAAGGAACATGGAGTAACACCAATGGGTGTTCTAATACTAGTTTGATATGCCCATAAGGCAGGGTTCAACTATAAGTGCCAATCTTGGCCAATGTCATTAATAGTCTTCTTCGAGAGCTAGATGATAGTCTTGTTAGATGCTTTAGCTTGACTATTTCCTTGAGGGTAATAAGGTGTAGATAAATGATGTTGTATATGGATTTGGTTATAAAGTCATCAAACATCTTGGTTTTTAAAAGGCATTCCATTATTTGTGATAATGGCATGTGTAACACCATATCAAAAAATTAGGTAATTCAAGATGAATTTGGATATTTGTTTGCCTATAATATAGGTCATTGAAATGGATTCTATCCAATTTTTAAAATACTCAATGGTAGTAATTAGGAATATTTGGCTAATGGATGGTGTAGGTGTTATTGTTGGAAATAGGATGCCATTTAATTGCAATCCTAAACATTATTTATTTCATGTATCTCCTAAGTCCTTGGAATGTGTTCATCAACACTAGGTTTAGGAAGATATTAATATTTGATGAAATAATCATGTTAATTGACATTTGTAATTAATTATAAATGTTAGGAGCATGTGAGGGCATCCATTTTGAGTTCCTAAATAATAGGGGAACATGGGGCACCCACATGGTAGGTGACACTCACCTTGAGTTCAATTAACTATTCAGAGTAAGAGATAACACTTCTGAATGCTTGTAAAGATACTAGGAGTTAGGGTTTGTTGTTTGCATGCATGAAATTCAGTTCAGTTCAATTCAGATCAGTTCAATTCAGTTCAATTTAGAATCAATTTAGTTCAGTTCAATTCATTTCAATTATGGTCCAGTTACCTTCAGTTAGTTTTAGTTGAATGCTAGTTTACTTCAGTTAACTTGGAATGCATGGCTAATGACTTGAGTTGCATGACAAATAGCAGGGACTGCCTTCAGTTAACAGGGGATGGCCATTCCTGCATGAACGATGTTGAGAATTGTTTTAGTTAACAAGAATTGACTTGGACCCAACTTGGGCACCCAAGTTGGCTTCTTGGAATTAACACCTTTGCATGTTGAGATATTTCAGAAGGCTAAGTTAAGTGGGCCCTCTCTTGGGTGCCTACTTTGAGGATGCAGCCTTGAAGATATTTATAGAATGAAGGTTGAGTTTCTACTTCAGTTTGGGATGCCCAAATGCATGAAGATGATAATTTGACATTGTTCTTCACAACATAACTCTACTTGCAATAGATAGGAATACCTTTTAGGGATAGGGATTGCGCATTGTAATTGTAACTCATGATGAGTTTACAAAGTTGTTTAATGCCTATTTATCTCAAGCAAGTTGATAGAGTTATTATCAGTTTTATTGCAGGTTGTGAAGAAGTTTTGGTGAAGGAAAAAGAGGAATTCTCAAGCAATAATTGGAGCTATTGTAATCTACTTCAAAGATTGAATAATAGATTAATTCTTGGTGGAGTTTTTTCCTGAAAGGATTTCTCCATGGTATATGCTTGTGTAATCTTTCTAATATCCTATCTACTTCTTCTATCAACTTCTGTCTACATTCTACAAACAGTAAAATGGATTAATCATATAATCACCTACAAAGAATTTGTAACAAAGGAAAAGCATATTTAGATCAGCAATATTAAAGTTTTAAAAAGTATTAAGCTAAGAAAACACCTCAATTTTCAAATATTCGTAATCGAGTTGAGGCTTTCTGGGTAGAGACGGACACTTTTCTTCAGTAAAGGATTTATTGGGCTTAGCTTATTATTTTTGTTATTGCTAATTTTGGAAAATAAATTTGTTACAATGAATTCTCGTTTAGATATTGAAAGGTTCAATTGATCTAACTATGAAATGTGGAAATTAAAAATGGAAGATCTTCTTGAAGAAAGAGATCAGTGGTTACCTGTTAATAATGAGACAAAGACACCTACAACTATTTCAAATGAGGATTGGGCTAAGTTAGATAAAAAGGCAAGAGGAACACCTGATTGGTCTCTTGTTGATGTTGTTCTCTTGACTGTTTCAGATGAAAATACCACATAAAAATTCTGGAAGAGAATAGGTGATATTTATCAAACTAAAAGTCTCACCAATAAGTTATATCTGAAAAGGTAGTTGTACTATTTAAAAATGAAATATGGTGATTTTGTAGCACAACATTTAAATGCTTTCAATTTGATTCTCAATCAGTTAGCATCTATAGATGTAAAACTAGAAGATGAGGATAAATGCATTTTATTACTTTGTTCTTTACCAGAGTCTTGGGAAAACCTAATTGTTGTAATCAGTGGTAATGGTGCAGATCCAAAGATGGACAATATTATTCCTACTCTCCTATCAGAGGAGATGAGGAGGAAGTCTAAAATTGGCTCCCAAGATGTCGTGTTTGTAAGAGGTAGGCCTAAAGAGAAGGAATCTAAGGCAGACAAGAAAGGAAAGGGTAAGTCC